>JAIPRN010000079.1:127217-142659 GCA_025469175.1 Geopemphigus sp. TES_GeoC_2020
TACGGTACTGTATGTGTCAGCGCGAGATATCGTTTATAATCCTGTTGGACATAGTACAACCACCTTTGAGTTTATTGAAAACTGGACACAGGAAACGTTCGTGTGTCTAACTTAAACACTGATAAATTATTAATGAAATACCGCGTAAATATATGGGAATCTTCGTGCCAGCCTTCGCGCGTGTTTACGTTACTGGCGTCCTAGTGCCACAGAATATTACGGCGACCTAAAATCGTCGTCTTTATGATAACCATACACCGACGGTATATCGTACTAGCCACGATTATATTGTTTGCCGCGAAGTTTTCGTGTCAAGTCGACTAGGACGCGTTACACCGGGCACGTAACGTTACATTCGTGTGATTTACGTTTCGTTTCTGGTTGTTTTTTCTTATTTTTATTCCACGTTGTAAATAACTTAAACCATTAAATGACACGTCTAACCTTCGGCGGCCATATCACGAACGTCAATGAACATACATTGAAACATTGACAAGATTTTGAGTATAAGTTTGAAAATATTAATAATAATCGAACTGCGACAAATAACCCGAAATATCAATCGAACAATGACGATTTTCACGTAAAGAACCGATCGTCGATCAGCCACTGTATCATTATAAACCGAGTAGTACCATACGATACACTCTAAGCGTGTAATTATAGTTACGCAAATTATTACGTCCACGCTCGTACGCTAACATTTTTACGTATAAAAAAAACTACCATATTAACTACAGCCAAGGTGCTGTAACGATCCATCATTCTCAGCAAAACTCATTATAATATATTATTATTTCGGGTAACGTGTGACGGGTTAATAGAAGAAAAAAACGGGTTAGGCGCTTGGATAAAAGTAATTTCGAATGAAGACTTCACGCGGCGGATTAGTTGAAATTTCCGCGTCGAATTTACTATTTCATACACACCTTGAGCGCTTTTAAATATTTTTAACATTCCTATAATTACGGTAAACTATTTCACGTTCGCGAATATACACGTGACAAAGTTCAATTACCAAATTAATATTTTTATTATTATACGACGAACTCTAAACAAAATTTTATAGCCGTCATTATTACTTATTAGTACCGAAGTACTGACCAATCACGTAACTACAAAAATCCTAGTCACTTTTTATTTATATTTCTACTACTATTTTCGCTCTATTTCGTTTTTTCAGTAATATCGGACCACATTATAATATATACTTCGCCGAAACTAACGTACTTCTATAAATAAATTCTGTTTGGAAAAAATTAACGTTTATCTACGGTAGGTTGAACATAATAAGTGTCGTTAAAAAAAAATCGTGTAACGTATTTCGTTAATCTGAAAACACAATGTCGATTTAAAAATACGATATTTAAACAGTTTAAATTCATTCGCGTTCATTTCGGAGGTAAACAAATTTTAATTATGACAAATTACACGACGTTTGTTTAAATGTGATATAATTTGTATCGATTAAAACACGTCAATGCATATTTGTTTTATCGTGAAAAGTTATTTCGTTTCGGCAAAAACTGAAGGGCGTAAGTTCGAGTTAAAGTTTTGTTCTTGCGAGTTGCATAAAATCATAACGATATTACTAGTTTTAATATTATTAAATACTTAAAGTGTATAGTAATTTAAAAACAAAATAATTTAAATAAAAAAATAATAGCGCCGCGTAAACTATGTAAATTAACGGCACTATTGACCGCATTAAAATTCTGTACGAAGAAGCGAACGAACGTCTTTTTATGTACATTATGTCTGTTCATGCTTAAAATAAGGAACGACCGTCAATATTTATAATATCGCCATAATAATATACGTTCTTTATTTTACGTTATTTTCGTGATTTCGTTTCTAATATGAAATCTACAAACTTGACACATTCGTTTATATACTATATTAATACACGTTTAGAAATCAGTAAAATTAATCGAAATCGTAAGTCGTTAAAAACGTAATCATTTTATGGAAGTTTTGAAATAATTTTAACGTAAATACAAAACAATTAAAAGAACCGGTTTTAAGCGAATTTTACTATTGCCTCTATTGATAAAACGAATCGACATTCGTCGGGAAAGTCGTTTTACATGTAAAAATCGTATTACGCTTAGAATTTACGTCCATATAGGATTGAATGAAGCGAAATATAATAACTACGGTATACAGAAAATGCGCAAAAATAAAAGTAACCCAAGCGTGAATACCGAATGGCGAATATCAATAAACCAGAAAACATTATCGATCTTAACTAACAAGATTTCAACACGCGAATATGACGTTATTTATATAGTTTATGTTTATTAGATTTAATACAAATTTAAACGATTGCGGAACTATAAGTCAAGGAGTTTTTTATTCACGAGTTATCGATTATTTGGGACGCTGAAACCCGCAAAATTAAACCGAATTCGATTTGGCCGATAAATAAATAATTACTTACGCGTACGTTTATCGTGTGTGTACAATAGGCACTAAACTTAAAACCGACGGTTTTTCTTTTTAATGTAAAACGAGAAACGATAATATTTGGAGACGTTATTATTATTCGTTTCATTTTAATACGATAATCCGACGGGATCGTAAATACTGTAACAACGCAAAAGAATAAAGGTTGAGAGGGGTGATATGGGTTATGAATAGAAAGGAGGTAAGAGGGTAAATACACACAATACGGAATTACATTGAAATATATCCGTGGCATTAATTATTAGAACTACGATGTCTATGGGTACAATACTTAATGACTTTTATGATGTCTGTGTTTAAAATAACCACTTATTAACGTTTTACTATTGTAGAGTTATGGCGTTCGTGCAAAAAGCTGTCGCACGTCTATACGAACCTGATAAACTGGAAACTTTATTAAGAGATCTCGGCAAGAAACATTACCATTATGGCGCCAAACAAAAATATGTCGACGTACGTATGATCAATTTAAGTATCGTATTATTTTATAGGCATTTGTGAAATGCAACGAATTATAACTACGTTCGATCGCTTATATACAAATGCCCAAATTAGTATCGAATAAACACAATATACTGGTAAACGTGAAGAAGGAACGAACTTTTCTAATATAAAACAGAAATTGATACAATTATTATGGTATTGCTTCGAACAGCGGTTCCCAACCATTTTGTAAGAGTGTGACCCTAAGTTTTTGTCGTTTAACATTTCGCGACCCTTCGAAAACGAAACTTAATACGTAATTTCAATTTATTAACGTCGAATTAGCGTAATATTCGTGGGAAAAAATCGTACTGAAATAATAACGCATAAATCGCGTTTTCGCCCATCCACCATAAAAACTTTCGTGACACCGATGTGGGTCGCGACTCGAGGCTGAGAACCGCTGGCTTATAATAATATTGTTACGTTGTGTCGGGTGTTATGTATTTTGAAACAATTATAAACGTGCTTAAATCGAATACGTTATAGTTCTGATGGCGTGTAACGTATCGTGCACTCCGTTTCGTGCTTCGAAAACAATTATACCAACAACATATTATTGTCCGACATTTGTAGGGAACGTTTCAAAAACGATTATATTACTAAATGGACGCGTACGTTTTAAGAAAGAAAATTTCTAGCGTTTACATCGCGAAAATCCCGCTGTGCTTTTCGCCAGCCACGTCGTCGACTACAGCGCCTCCTTCATTTTCCGTGTCGCATAATACGTAATTTCGTTCTCCCGAATTACGTACGCTTCGGCGTTGTGATATGGAAAGATACGAGTACCGTATTTTACAGCACTCCCTACGTGTTGATAAACACCATGAATTATTTCAAAATAATATAAAATCTAAATAATTCTAGTAGTTTATACCGGAGATGCATTTAGTCGAGCGCGACATCCGTTTCTAGAAACGGTATATTTTGAATAACGAACCTTAGAAGCCTTTACTTTGTGTTCGTTTAAACGTTAACGATTCAATGCCTCGGGTCACCTATTAACGTAATATAGTACGACGGGAAAATTTGCTAACCAACTGTCTCACACTTTCCGAGTAAATACAAACGTATACACATCACAAAGACCATTGGGATAGGTATATATAGGTATTATTGACACTCCTTCGTGAATATTATTTTCCGCGCCACGTTATCTGCAAATACCATGCTTCAAATAACCTCGTCCCGCTTACATTTAGCGATTTGACTCACGCTTCGAATCGAAACAAAATTACTATTTGAATAACTATATTATAGATTCTCTATGCGGAGTTCAGTTTCTTCAGTATAAACTATACTCTCTCGATATTTAAAAAAAAATTTTATTTTAACTTTTCGTCATTTTACGCGATTACTATAATTTTCAATAATCGACATTATCCGAAAAATACGAGAACGCGTTTATTAAAATTTCAAAGATATGGATAGATAATGATAAAAAAGATATGGTTTTTTTTTTTTTTTAATTATCTTCAGTGACACTAATTGTTTTAAATGAAGTCACGACATCTAACGTTTAATAGCATATGGCGTCGATAGACGTATACGCGAAGTTGTCAAATCGAATATATTTAATGATTTTTCCCGGTGTTTATTTTAATTATTCTACCGTACCATCGTTATATTTATGTCAGCCTTGTAACATTTCGATTTCCAATAAAAAGTAAAATTTTGGTTTTCCGTCCGATCTAAAAATGAATCGAAAATAAAATCTATAGCGTCGTCGTATTATTTTTGTGGAGATGATTTCATCTCAGTAATAGTAAAGTACAATATAGACATTAAAATGCGATTTGTCAAAAGATTTTTCTGTAACGCAAATAATTGGAGTGGGTATCTGTAGAGCTTTTTGAAATTTTTCAAAATTTATTATATAAAATATAACAGTTTCGTTTCAATATATACGATTCTTAAATAATAAAATTGAAAACATAAGTAGTTTAATAAAAAATACGTCGTAACGAACACCACATCTCACCGTAAAACAGTGTTATATTATTATTTTGGAATTGCAAACAATAGTAAATCGTCACACGTGTAAATTTTCGGTTTTTAAAAATCATCTCAAACTTGAAGTGTTCATAATCTATCAATACTATTTCATAAACAGCGATGCGTAAAATATTGTTCACTATGATTTATTTTCATTTAAGTCGTAGTAGGTACAACCACGTACAAGTACATTATATTATATACAATTATATACATTATAATATGTCTACTACAGAATACAACCGCTGTATTATGTAAAATCTAAAATAATCTCCTGAATTAGTATAAGAAGAAATTAATGAAATATATGCAATTAAAGTTACGTAAGATACACAAAACGTTTTAAATTAAAAGTAAACCTAATGGTGAACACGTGTTCATAATATTTACTATAAAAACCTGATACTGATTCGATTCGTTAATGTCGACTAAGCTATAATAATTATTCGTCAATTAAATTTGGGAAATAAACGTTTTTTGACGAAACTATAGGTAAAAATAACAAATTGTATGCTCGTAGAAAAACACGAGTAAACACTGCTTAACACGATTCAAAAAACAAAATTGTATATATATATACAACTCTTAAGTCATCCGTATATTACACATGTACGTTGTCGCAACGGACGTGCCAAACCGTTCGTGCGATGCGTTATTTTGTTTTTTTTTCGCCAAAGAAGTTATCGGTAACGAATCTGGAGATGGTTTTAATTTATTTAACTTTTTTGTACTATCAGCACAAAAGAAACTATCTCTAAGCCTTTTATAGGACACAAACAGACCTATCCAACTCGTGGGAACAAAGTGACTGTACAATAATGGGCTTACAAAATGTAATAGACGTAATTACCATTCGTATACAATTACACACAAACACACACACGCACAGACATACACGTACATAGCATGAACCCGACACGAACTGTTCCTGGTCGAATTGGCAAACTTTACCGTTTTATCGTTTCGGTCACAAACAACAACAAACTAGCACTCACAGTGGACAACAATACGCGTACAACATCTACGCTCGTATCCAACCACGGCGAGAAATAGACGTATAACGCATTCCACCGTACGGTAGATGAATAAAAGAACTTTCGACGGAGCAACAAAATGAATAAAACGACCATATATGGCTTATCGGAATTTTTTACTACAATATTTAGTTTAGAACAAATTTACGTAAATACGTTTATATATATATAATTGCGTATTAAAATTAAATTTTTTCTTATAAAGTAAATAGCGTGTAATATGTAGTATACAGCAGCGCGCGAACGAATCGTAGACCTTAGATGACGATTGGGGAATTTAAAAATATTCCAAATTATTTCGTTTCAACTTTTTGACTCGTACGTGTATGAAGATAAACGGTTATTAATTAACGTAAGGCGTTTCTCTTCGTTGACAATAATTCCATTACGCGGCTGAACCTAAAATTTAATTACGATTAACGTTCAGTGTCGAATATTACGTAACATTTAGATAGTAAATTACCCGTAAATATAACGCGCGAGTAATTTACACCGAGCACATGCTTGCTTAAACGCGCGAGTACGCGTCTGTTCTTCATAGCCATACGCGGAAGCTAGAATTGCCGAACATTGACAGTCCAAAACGTTACACGCGTGTCCACCGACTATTTCGACGTACCGTCTAACGCATATACGCCGTAGTAATAAATAAATATCGTACAACATACACAATACGCGGACGCCGAAGATATCACCCGATTATTCGAATCTGAGGCTATAGTATATTTTCGATTTACCTCGCACCCGCCCTTTTTTATTCGTAGTTCCATTGCGGTTTAACTACCGGTCGCGACGTGGCCACCAAAACCCGACGTACATTTTTCGTTTTCGACAAACGAAAATATTAATTTGTTCACCACGGTTCGTGTATATTGTTGCGTATCGTCCCTAAATAATATATCCGAAAATATAGATATTATATTTACACTTGGAACGAAATATTATTACAATTATACAATTATTCTACGCGATTTACAAAACTGGGATAGGGGATGGATGCAATGGCTCCGTGGCTTTTGTACCCGAACCGTCGCTGGACAAATACAGACATATTTCGTAATGGTCGATCGGTGCGGTAAAAACGGTACGCCCACGATATTTATTTTTCGTAAAAAACCCCCGAATACGAACTCGTAGCGGCTGTGCGTTCGTTTTAAATTAAACATCGTGGTGGCTCGTAGTAATTCCGACAAGTATAATGTTTTGGACCCGAATATACAAGTCCGCTTTACGTAAACAAGTTATTGCGCCCGTTTTTCGAATACGCGAACACGCCTCGATACGAATAAATATACCTACGGGTAAACGTCGAGTTTGCGGCTTTGATTAGCGTATAAAATAAACCATCTACGCTCTTCGCACGCTTTAACTATTCCGTAAAACGTTTCGAACCATAGATCGTCATTATGAATTTAGTTCCCGTCGACAATAATCCATCGGTAATCCGTAATTCGATTCATACAATTAAAAGAAAAAAAACCTTTAGACCAAGAGGAATTTGTATTCGTTAATTTGAAACAATAATCCATTAAAAAACGTTTTCAAAAAATATTAATAATATTATTATTTGTACTTAGTAATATTGTATTATACTATTGGGACATTTTTGTTACGACCATCTTATAACCAAAAACCATTAAACTGTAATTTTAACGTTTTGCATAAACATACTTTTATAAATATTGTGTGCCGTTGTTTTTGTGAGCAGTTGATCGGACCACAGTTTATTATGGCCATACAACCGTCATTGGTCGACCGATGGTCGGAGGAAATGCACTTGGCGTGGACCGCGTTGTTTTTAAACATGGCGTACATTATGAAAGGTTCGATGGCTGCGGAAGAAAGATTCAAAGTGAAGAAAACTGCCACCTAAATGATGATACACGTTTTACTTTTACACGCCAAAACGCATTATTTCCTTAGGTTTTATGAGTTTTTTCGTTTGTTACGTTTGGTTTATTTAAATGTTACGACCATAGGCAAAATGTTTATCTAGTCAAGATTATAGAATTTAGAGGATAAATTATTATTATTATTATTATTATTGTTTATATTATTAGTATTATTATTATTAAGTGAACGCATGTTACGTGACGTATATTATGTAAGACGTTAATATTATTTTAGTAATCGCACAATATTTGTATTGTTTACGCAATAACGACGGCGTTGTTAAATTAAAAATTAAATACAGTTTGTACAGCATTATTATAGTTAGAATAAAACGTCTATAATAATGTAATTTGCATAGCTTAAAGCCGAAATAAGAACAACATAACGTGAATGGCATTCGAATAAAATATGAATTAGTATGCTTTGTTTTTACTAACATTCAATATAGATTACTTTAAGTTAAAACAATAGTTTAATAAAGTCAAAATTACAAGAAATTATTCATTTGACTTCAAAAAACTACTGTCGACTTCTATTTACATATTTTAATATAACAATATTGAATGTCAATTTCGTAACTGCTTTACACTACTGGCATGCAAATTAAAAATTTAACACTTCTCAAAACTGTTTTCCTTTAACTATTTCGTCCTTTATATTGTGCATTAATATCTGCTGTAACACCGGTATGGTTACATGACATTAAATTTGTATTCTTCCGAGGTAAAAATTACATACCGAAAATACGTAAACTATAAATTTTCCTTGAACTCGTGTTATATTAATTATTTCTAATATTCGTGGTAATTTGGTGATTATAGAACTGAGATTATGTAATCCGGCATTTTTTATTAAGACTGAAGACCGGGATATAAAATCGAATAAATTTGCTAAATTTTCAAATCACACAACGAAACACACGTCGATTTACATATTTTCGACTCGTGCTTATATATACCTTAATATGTACGAAAGGACGTTCTCGATATTATCTAAATAATAATATACGTAACGGTTCGTTGGTATCAGACAAGTTTAGAATATACTTTGAAGAAAGTTGTTTTTATCCGAAGAAATTATCATCGTGCCATAAAGTTTCAAAACAAAACAAAAATAATATATCAAGGTGCACGAAGCTTCTGTTTAAAATTATACATCTTTTCTTCACCGAGAAACGTACTATACAACATTATTTAAAGCGTTATTATTAACCTTATGATTACAAAAATATCATCGTTATATTGATATTGTTTTAGTAATACACGTATTATGTAGAAAAGTTTTTATTTAAAGAACTTTTGATAAACTCTGAATATTGAATATTTAACTTACAAGTTTTGAAAATATAAATAATAATAACTTATTTCGCTCTTTAATTTAGTAAAAACTAATTTAGTTAGTTATGAATACTAAATAGTAACGATCATAAACTGTTTGAGAAAATAATACGTTATTTATTTGTTTTTTTACAAACAGTAATAAATAATTGTCCCCAAAGTTAACTCAACTTGGACTATTGAGATACACTGCTGACGTCCCAATGTTAAACGATCGATCAAATGAATGTATTTTTGATATAAAAAAACAAACCCGGATAAATTGATAAAATACAATATGAACTCCTTATTGATTTTAAACCTAACCCTGACGAATCAAATAGTACAAATATATACTTAGAAAAAACCATTCACCTTTCATTTATAAAACTTTAATTCGTTTTATAATATGTGTACTATAAAACAAATTTAATACTTATTTTACACGATTCAGTCGTTCACAAACATTAAAGTAAGCGTAATTTAAAACGAGAACTGTTATAAGATTTTTGGTTCCTTCAATCCTTTCATTTAGTTAGTTATTATTTAATATTATACAATATAATCATGACCTATTCAATATCGTAATTTTTCGTATATATTTTAAATATACGAAAATTAATCAAAACCTGGCTCCGTTTTAGATAAAAAAAAAACGATTAAATTGTATTTTGACATATAAAACACAATCATTTTTTTAAAAAAAGAAATATTAGATTAAAACGAATGGATTTATACAAATTACAAATACATCTTGATTTTTGTCCAACATATTACGAAATATTTTCAATAACTAATGAAGAACTATTATCAGTAATACAATACACCTACGTTCATACTTATACAAACGTATTTAAACTAATTAAAACTAAAAGTTTAACCAAATGCAAATATACAAAATTTTATTAGCATTATAATTAATTACATACACAATATTTATAAAAATCCCATGATTAGATAAACATTCTAATTTAATTATGTTACTTTTTGTATTTCATTTTTTAACTTATCAGTGTTGCGAAAAAAGAAAGCTAAATTTATCTTTACTCAGGTAATAAATTTAAAATTTTGTAGATATTTTCATATATTTTTTGCCCTTATCTTTATTTTTGGAAAATCATATTCAATTTATGCAAAAGCTAGCAACAATATATGTATGTATATTATTGCATTAATTATTTCTTTAAAATTAATTTACTTTTTCCGCGCAGAAGCACACACACTCACACACTATTGAGTTACATCATTTACTGTTTCTTTTTATTAAACCTAAAGAACACACTCAAGATTTCATATTTCTTAATAATACGAATATAAGGTAAGGACATTTTTAAAAGATTATTCTTATTTGTCGCTTATTAATTATATTGAATTTTTTATGTTTTGCGAAAAAAATCTTGTGAAGGTTCACTTCAAATTTGTTAAATAATCATTGACGAGATTGAATTTCACTTCCATCTCAGTGCTCGGCAAAAGTACTTGCTGTGAAAGACTTTTTACATTGATACAGGCACGATTCCCCTTTAGATCAAAATCACTTATATCGACCTTCGGTGTATTATTCTAAAAAGGAATTCTACTATAGCGAAACCACTCTGTTAATTAAGAATAAATAAATAATTTAGAAACTCCGTTATTATAAAAATATCTACTAATGAGAAAAATACTGAAAAAGAGAGATCCGTTTTGTATTTTATTAAATATTTATAATTTAATATGGTAAGTTCAACACATATTTTTACAAAATAATCAAAAAATTACATTAAAGAGAGTTAAAGTTATTGAAATAGTATTCAATTCAGTAACAAATCTAGTTCGTTATGAAGAATATATCTAGATAATATATTATATTTCATATGTTAATCTGTTTGAGAAGATAATAATATATAATGAGATAATAATAATAATAATCCGTTATATCGAATCCATTTATTTATAAAATGTTTCCATTTCGAAGATTTTACTATTAGATAAAAGTTCAACTATTTAAAATAACACTGTTGCTAGATATACGGGGCAAACATTTTTAAATAGAAAGACTGAACGCTGTAGCAGCAACCAAGGTACGTGTATAATTGAAAATATTATTATAATCAAATGAAATTTATACGGATTCGTTTCGTATTTTAACGTTAAAATGTGTAATTACGATAAGATAAATAATTTATGTTTATAAATTTCGCGAAAACAAACCACGTGTGTTTTCTGAGAGATAAATTAAGTTTCGCTCTAACTATTTTTACGCGTGCGATGACTTTACGTTGTTTCTAGAGCTTTAAAAAAGAAAGATAACAATACAACGAGAGCTTCCGAAATTGGAATAAAAGGAAAACAAAATGTTTAACACCGAAGTCGCTGTAAAAAAAATTTAACATTCTGAATATATTTATTGAATATGGAGACTTTGAAAACATTGAAGAAGTTTAACTTAGGGTTTGATGATGGGTTTATTCGATATTACTTTTGTCAAAAGTTTTCCTCAACAAATAATTCATTCCACGGTTATATAATACGCACCACCATATGCAACAAATCTACTTAAGCTCTTACAAAACAAATATTTCTTGTGGTTTAGACAGAAGAATAACAAGAACCTGTTTTAATTTAAACGAGTATGTTAATAGGATTTTAGTGTTGCGAGTAACCGGTATACGGGTTTGACGGTTTTATAAAGAAATTTATAAAATTTCATTAAATCGTGTATTACATGATACAACCGTGCTGCGCGTTTACAATATAGGTAAATTATTTAAGTACAACTTAGGGTGTTTTATGCTTTCTGGTACAACTAATTTTGTATATGTATACATGCGGTTGCGAATGCAATAGGCACAGTATAAGTACATAGGTAATCAAACTTTGTACAAACTTCACTGAAACTCATTAAAAAAAGAAATTATAATCAAATTATCGTGAAAACGTAAAACGTGTACATTTATACACATATTATACTTTCCGAAACTATCATTTTGACATATATAAAATTATTAATAAATGTAAAATAAAAACGATACTAATATTATTATATTATTTTATTTGTTTATATTGTTATTAATTAAAATATTATTATTTTAACTTCCAGAACAGTAAAAAAATCAGTAAATTACAAAAAACGATTCTGAACTATTCAAGACATTTCATTATAACCGACGAATAATATTACGATAACGTATTTAAATATGTATTAACTAATCGTTTGAAATATAGCTAAATGTTTGTTTTTCTATAAAATTTATATGCAAATATACATGATACTTAAACCAGAATAATTATATAATATACTATATATAGTATGAAATAGTTGTATCAATGTAATATACAATATTTAAATACAAATAACATCCAGAAATGTTATAAAAATGTATGTCACCCGTGAAGTTAATATAAATTAAATTAAATTTGAAACACTCGAACAAAATATTTTTCATTGTCGACTTTTATGAACTTATAAATGTAAACATAATAACATATCTTTAACCCGTTCTAAATTTTTAGTCCTAACAATTATTCCAATAGTAAAAACTAAAGATTTTTTAAATGTTTGATTATAATAAATCAAAATGTAAATGTTATCCAAGACTTAAAGTTCCATATTTTATACAAAAAATTATATATATATATATAATAAACAAAAAACTTAAAAATATTTAAGATTTAGCACAAATATATTTTAATTAATTCCACAAATTTTTCATATAATACTATAGCGAATAATTTGGAAAAACTTTAAATTATTTGCGTCGTTACTTTTTACGTTACAACAATTGAACGAAATTCGATTTTGTGAAATATTATTAAAATACGAAATACGTGTTGAATACCGTACTAACTGTGTACGATTGCCGAATACACTTACTAGAAATTTAGATAGAAGGAAAGCACTAAAGTGTTACTTGTACTATATAAAGAATCGTTTCAAAACAAACATGAACCTATAGTTCACTTCACTGAGAACCTCTAAGGATATATAACAAAATGAACCTATACCTTGAACACAATCATTTACGAATATGTTGTAGGTAATGTCCGTACGATGGCTAATGTTAACGTAATTCGTATAATATAACATTAGATTTTGGCCGACTTAAACTAAGATTAACCATAAACCAATTTCCGTTAAAGTTCAAATTTTAACGAATAATAAATAATAAAAACCACTATATCACGAGGAAATCTCCGTAGCGCGTGGCTGTAACAAAATTACTTATCCGAGGCGCCGTTCCAACGTCGATCGAACCTCCGAATTATATTTCAATAATTTACTCGGTTTTTAAATTATATAAATTCGAAAAATTGTCAAACCTCCGTAATGTTATACATAAAAATTTTACGAATTTATAAAGATACTCAGTTTTTTTCTATAACAAATTAAAAAAAGAGAAAATGTCACAATCTATATCTTTACAATTTTTCGCGCTTCGAATCGAAAAAAATGTATTATATATATATATATAATAATTATTTAACAGCATCTTCGTATATAATAATTACAAATATTCATTCATGTATATTTAAATACGTATATAAACAATAATAATAATCCAATATAAAATATATTTGCTTCGTATCTATTTATATTAATCAAAACCTCGTTAATCAATCATGGTTCGTCACTTTTAAATATCTTTTAACTGGCAGTTTTATTATACAAAACACGAAAATATCAACATAATCCAAATTTGAACATTTAGGTTTTCAAAATTATATAACAATACATTACACAAAAAAAAAATATATATATATATATATTTATATACAACTAATAAGAAGCCTTTCTTTAAAACATTGAACACTATAAAAAATATGAGGTAAGTCTTGTTTAAAAAGTACAATTACCAGTTTAAAACGATTTACAGACAATTAATCAAATTATCAATAGTGAATTCATATACGTGAACAATTTATCAGAAGACTTAATAAGAAACATTTATTTTTAAATAAAATTAATTTTTATACAGTATATATATATATATATAATATATAAAATCATAATAAAAAAAATATAAAAAATTTAATAGTAAGCGTAAAAATAAGTGTCAACAAATAATTATCGATGAAATTCACATTTCGGGAAGCTGTTTAATTTTTAGGTTTTATTCAATATAGGCATATTAGATGACAAGTATTTTTTTTTAAACTTTAAATCGAAAATTAATTACATCCACTACTTATTAAAATATATAATACACGTGGTTAAAAGGTTTATAATATGGTCTTTTTTTATTTCCCATTAGCGACATATTATTCGTAATATTTTAGCCCATATTCTACTACTTTTAAACGCATTAAGCTCTGAATACCAATATACATATTATCCGTTGTATATATATATTTAATATATTTGCTATGTGCCGCCATTTTTAGCCGGTTTAAGATTTGTCACGATAAATTTCGTTATACCCACGCATTTATCCCATCCTGTGATATACGAATTATCCGTTTATTAAATAATATTATTGGCCCGTTTAATTATAATTTTCAAATATCCGTAGTTATTTGCCTTTCGATCGCCACGTAACAAATACATCGGTTTGTTTCGCTGGTCGAATAATAAATTTTATTGAAAAATCCGCTGGTCTCTCCCCCTCTCCCCCCGGTCTACGGCAAAAACCATTGACCGGAGACCGAAAACATAAACCAAAACTATAGACCAGAAATCGTTTGTGGGTGGAGGAGAAACTATATTCTGGGGGAATGGCGCGTTCCAAAAATACGTAATCGTCAACTGGGGACAATTACGATGTTGTTCGCCACTAGAACGAAACGAGACTAGTGAGGAAATGTCGCGAAACCACGAGAGTAGTCGTTTCCCGACGAGTACGATGACGAGTACAGCGACCGTAAACCCTGTCCGAACGCGACCGAATTATATCGTCGACGAAATCGAAAGGTCCGTACCCAAAACCGTTGACAAACACTCAATGTCGGGGTTTCAAATTGTCAAAATCAATTCGGTGAAAGCGACGTTGTCGTCCAATTGCCAGAATGCAGAAGAAACGACTACGGTTGGCATGAACGCGCATGAATCGAATATAACGTCTAACGGGAAACGCGCGTGTAATTTAACCGGCAATTTTTTACACGTTCGTTCCGATTATAATTTTCGTTAGTTTATCGTTGCACAATACTACGTGACCGGAACGAAATACGCATTTGTACACTATTGGTTAAATAACTTGTACAAATGTTCGGGTAAATATCTACAACTCGATATTGCTACGTATAAAGAGACAATGTCTGTACAATTATAATTGC
>JAIPRN010000080.1:0-141591 GCA_025469175.1 Geopemphigus sp. TES_GeoC_2020
CTGTTTCACGTACCAAATATATACCTATGAGGTCAAATTAAATATTTGCTTAACTTCTAATCTATGAATACAGAAACAAATTTCTTCAGAGTTACACATACACTAACTTCGTTTGAATATTTTAGTCGTCACTTATGAAAAACGTAAGTGATGTGATTATCGTAGCACGTGAGTCCGTATTAAGGTTGAATAAGGAGACGAATTCGCCGATAACAAAAGGTATAAAACGCAAACGTGACGACAGTGTCATCAAAAATGAAATAACAAAAAAACCGAAAATGGGAGATGACAATGGCCAGTTGCTACCGAATTCCTTTGGAACAGGAACAGACAAATGTTAAATAGGAAAAATTTACGTAATCTTAAATTCCTTTTTTAAGCTGTTGATTTTGATGAAATAAGAAAACGTAATTTGAAAACAAGTGTTTGTAAAATAATATTAAGTTCATTAAAAATATATATATATAATAGATACAAAAATGTATATACTTTGTTTTGCGTTCAATTTATAAAATATTAACAAAGTCTCGTCCACGATAAATCATAATCGTAAGTAACTGTTACGTTTTAATTAAAACAATTTGCGTATTATGTACACAGAGAAAGTTACTTGTTATAATAGCATAAATTATATTCCAATCAGGAATGAATTATTAAATGCTGTGGTTAATCGTTTTATTGTTTATATCTTACTATGAGCGAATATTAGAAAAACGATCAATATTTATGCGCTTGTTAAAGTAAAGACATCGAGTTATTTTTATTTGGTACGCGTTTATTATAGAATACGTTTTAAACACACAATAATTTACTGAACACGTAATTTTTAGAAAAATGTCTATTTTCGTTATTAATTCGTCGTTCAGTGTACAATTAATCTCGTTAATTATACTATTCGTTTTAATATAATATAAAACCCGTAATATATTTGAAATGTATTAGCTGTATAAAGACATACGAGAAATTGAAGAATATTTATAGTTGGATATATTTAACGCAAATGATATAACTGTTTAAATATAGTAAATATAATATAATTTAAATATAATAAATATAAAAAACTACCTTACCCCCGTTGTATAATTTTATTTTTAATCGAATCTCGTTTCGTGTATTTCAAATGACGAGATATTCCTTTATTTCTTATAAGTTGTTTAAACCGTTGTATAGAACGGTTTAACTTGTACAGTAATTGTCGAAATTAGAAATACTCGTTTGGTTGTACTAATAATACTTGAAATTGTGACATTTTATCCGCAATACCGTCAAACGAATATTTATTTAACCTACCGGGTTTTTATTCAATGCCCGGGTAATGTATAAAATGTCTAATCGTTGTATTGATAGTGCCCAAATTGTTATTCGTAAAATATAATACCGTAAACTGTGATGTTTGTCGATTTACAATGTCGAAAAAAATTCGTCATTTTTTAATTACTTTAAACGGTATTTTTCATAAATATAATATATTTGGCTTGTATTATAACATAAAAATTGTGTGTATATATATATATATATAATTAGCAACCAAGTGAAAATTGAGAACCAAGGTGACCGACTCCAAATACATAGGAGAATAAGACAAAGAAGAAGAAGAAGAAGATATATAATTAGCGTTTAGATGTGTAAGCTTTCGGACGATATATCGTTAAATATTGTTCTGTTTCAAAAATAACCTATATACCATTCAACGTTGTAATTTGAACGATTTACTTTTTTACTTACAAGTATACACCGGTTTAATTGAACGGACCAACAGTTTAAATATTTAGTAAATTCGTTATAAAAAACAAACACCGTAATATTCTAATGTACTAATATAACGCTAATTATGCTCGAAGAAAAATATATATCGAAAATATTTAAAAATTTGCAAAGGTATCAAAACTATATTACATATTACAATAATTATAGATATGTAAAGTTTATATTATTCGCGGTGAGCTTAACGATATTATGTGAACAATTTTAACGGGTTTGAAGAGAATACAAATTACAAGCGCGTTTCAACACTTACCTTTTCAGAGATTTTATAATTCGTCAAACTGCCCGATTTGTACTGGGGCTTGTTGATTGCGACTAGCCTTATATTATCCTCAAATTACTTAGCCTAACACTTTTTATCAAAAGTAAATGACACACCCACACACTTATATATATATATATATAGACATTGATAAACTATAGACGATACGTGACATATACCTTTTGCAAATAAAATTTTTGTATCTGTGTCGTTTGTTACAAGTGCAGTATTTCGGCAAACATTTATAAATTGTTTATAGTCTACATCCACAGATAAAAATATTAAGAATATAATTCCGTTGTAATACAACAATAAAGACGGATGGTAATATACCGGCGAAATATATAGTTTGGCCATTCTCGAATTATATATAAAAACGAATATATATATATGTCAACCAGTATTTTACAGAATACAGCTGAACGCGTTCGAATTATTCGTAATGAATTCGCTGTTTTGATTGAAAACACTGACGTTTTATATTTTCTCGGCTGCGATAATGAAGGGGTTGACGAAGATTTCGGGTGAATTTTTCGAAAATAAAAAGCCGATTATTTACGAATACGCTTTTATCCTATTTATAGTTACTATAATATATATATATATATATATTGCAATAAAAAAATTAATATTAAAATTTCGCTTGTTAACTAAAAAAATTAATTTTATATATTTACCAAAACCAATTGAAATGTGCCCCTCTATAGTAAATAATGAACATCTATTTTAATTTATTATTGTTTGTTTTTGTTTTTTGGAATTTCTATTGAACGTTGCTGACAAACACATGATAGGTATGGCCAAAAAAAAAACGTGAAATGTAAAATTATCGTTGACCATATTGGTTAAATAAACATGTTTTACTCAAAACACTCCCGGGTATCAGTCGATAACTAACGAATATACTCGAATATAATACGAGGTTTTAACCCGACTTTTGATTAAATTTTAACCACTTCTTTGCCACCCTTAGTAAAACCACCTGAATGAAAATTTGCGGACTTCTTATATTTGTATGTCACGGTTAACTTTTTTCGCCGTTCGTCGTATTGAACGTGAGCAACTTTTGATGCCACTCGGGAAAATATTTCTGAAAGAGAGCTGATTGGCTCCAGTCCAACCCGAAATATCTTCTTTAATATCAAATCCTAGGTCAGAAACAAACAAAAAGTCAGCGACCCTTTTACTCGTTGTCTCAATACCTACGTAAAATATTACCGAATAAACAGTAGAATGAAATTATAATTTCTCGCACATATTATTGAAATATCACTTTGTTTTAAATAGCAAAACTTCACCGATGTATATAAACAATCTTAATATTAAATAAAACTACAATTCACTTTTTATATTTGATTTCGTTAATTTTGACCCCTTTTCTAATTTCGAGTATAAATGTAGTTCCTTCAAAAATTTATATTTTTCCTGGAACGAATTTTTTACGATTTTTGGGTGAATCGAATCAATATGAAGTAATGATGACTCTTCGATTGAAACAAATGAAGGCCAAGCTTGTCCGTTATCTGTACCATCAATGGTCGGTTGCCTAAAACATAAATTCGAATTAATAATATCTTAATACTCTCATAGTCGTGAGACTATATCTAGTCACTTTATCTACACACTAAATTCTATTACTCACGGAGATGAGGCGAATTTCACCCAAATATCAATCATCACTTTAGAAACTTCTTCATCCTTTTCGTTTAATCCTTGGGAATTAATGGCCTTAAATGGAAATAAACTAATCAATTCGTCACAATGGCTCACTCCAAGAGGTTTTCTACACTGGCCGAACAATTTGTTAAACGAAAACTCATTTTGATAATCGAATAGGTATATATAGGAGTGAGGTGATAGTTTTAAGGCTATGTCCAGAACGCACGATATAATACACACATCGCTAATCATCTAAAAAAAAATACGATAGAGCGTGAAAATTTCTAAAAATTTCAATATCATAAAGAGTATTTACGTCAACTGCGTTTGAGTGTGTATTTATGTCCATCTTTCCCGATGGAAAGTATCTATTTAATATGCGATTTCCAGTTTCGTGCAAATGTTCGGGCAATATTAAGTGTTTGAACAATAAAATATTGGGAAGTACGCGAATTAAATCAGTATTCACTTCTGGATATCGCAAAGATGTATCATTGTATAAACCTGAAATGATTTTTTGTTACAATTTTGAAATTTACAACGTATATATGTATTCGTGAATCAAAATATACATATTTATACACACACACGTATATACATATAAATAAATAATATATAAATTAATTATATATATATATATCAATGATAGTTATAGTATAATAGCCATTCTATAAAAAAATATAATTTTTTCATACATGTTAAAAACCAAGACTATTCAATTATTCGCAGCCATCTTTAACAGGACTATCAAATGAAATTCATAAATTTATTCATTAAATATGTGAATAATTGTAATGTACACTATATAAATTCTATCACGTAAATTAACCATATTTTAGTGTTTTTAATTAATAATTATAAAGTAATTATAAATACGGCCGTCCTTAATTATTCTAGTTAAAAAAAAAAACATAAAAGTAATATATTGTTATAATACACCTATTATATATACGAACACAAGCGTGTATTCATGATAAATAAGTCATGGTTTACTTACTAGCAACCAATACGCCTCCTTCACCAGAGTTAAAACCAATAATTGCAGGCACCATCGATTCTTGTTTAAAGTCAGTAATGGGATTACTACAAAGAAACGCTTCTTGATTTGAATCGCAACGTTCAACTACAGGAGAAAATAATATGGACGGATGATTCATCCACTCCTTACATATAAAAAAATATTTAAAAAAATAATATATATATATATCAATTATATTATATCGCACTAACGTATAATACTTACATACAGTTTATTATGAAGTTCAACAAGATAATAAGCCGGCAATGCCTTTAAACAATTTAATATTTCTTCAGACGTGTCGGCGTGACATCCGGCCATAGTGGAAATTGCTTCGGTACGTTTGCGAAGTCCCCCTGGGACTGAGGTAGCCCAGCCGCACATTGGCGTACCGCTCTGAAGTATCGCTTTATGAAAGAGACCTTTACTCAACGGCGATAACATATGATATCCTGCACTAGCGCCACCCGCGCTTTCACCGAAAATCGTCACCTGTCCCGGGTCACCGCCGAAATTTACGATATTTTCCTGAACCCAACGTAACGCCTGAACTTGATCTTTCATTCCGTAATTTCCCGGTATCACGTCGTCTTCCATGCTGATAAACCCTAAAACGTTTAAACATTGTAATAAATCTAATAGCTTTCAAATATAATGTAAGTATTACCAAATATTCCGAGTCTATAATTAATCGACACCAAAACAACATCTTTATCCATAAAATAATCGGGACCATATAAACTAGTTGTACTTGAGCCTGTATGAAACCCTCCACCGTGTATCCAAAACATAACCGGCAGTCGTTCATTTACATTCGGCGTATATACATTCAAATACAAACAGTCTTCTTGGCCTTCTATTATGTCACGACTCACAATGAAATATTGATTGTTTTGAGGACACATGTTCACTTCTCTTGTCGCGTCCAAAATGCCTACCCATGGTTCAACTGGTTCTGGAGGCTAAATAATATAATAATATCTTTCGTTATTTTCACTCTATGAAAATATGTTTCTATTGTTTACTCGTTTACCTTAAATCTAAGATCGTCGAGTGGTGGTTTTGCATATGGTATACCGGTAAATGAATGATAATCTCGCCCATTTCTTGATTTTAACGTTCGTCCTTTTATTTCCCCTTTGAAAATTTTAACCACCGGATCGCATAGTACAGATGTCAAAAACAGAATACAAGTTATTGACGGCCACCACATTTCAAACTGATTGAAAATAAATATAATTACTCTATATAGTCTAGTATATTGAATTTAACAATTATATAATATTGGTTTTAAATTGTTGTAAATCGTATGCATTACAATATACTATGGTAAATGATATTTACATCGATCTCGATATTTATTTTTAAAATGTACTTTATTAAATATTTTTTGGTTTTAATAAATAATTGTTTTCGTATATTTATTAAAATCTACGATTTTTATTTCACAGATCTGTTCACGATTTAAAAATTGATATAGCCACGTGAAACAATCATTATACTAACAAGATAATAATTTAATTTTCAAATTATAAAAACTTAGACAAATTTCATGTTTTTCCTATAGTAAAATTAATATTTATTGGAGAACCATAAATAAATAAATTATTCAAAATACGTAGATAAATACTATTCCATTGGCAATCATAATCGTAGAAATTCATTTCTACGTTTTTAACTTTATATTATCCGGGATTTTTATTTATGTATAGTTTAAATATATTAATTATGCACGTTTATAAAATAAAATTATTATTCGTTATGTTCTAAACTATAATATAGCATTGAATTATGGATATAATCTCAAAATGTTTATATAAATAAATTATTTAATATATCTAACTAGAAGCGTATATACAGAAACTAATTAAATACTTATAAAAGTACGTGTCAAGGTATAACTAATGTTATTTGTACTAATGTCATGCTGACATTAAAAAAAAAATTTATAATACAATAAATTTTAAAAAGAAATTAATTAAAATTGTTTTCTTTGCCATTCAAAATACTATTATTTTAACCAATAATATAAAAATTCTTATAAAATAATTATCAATATATTGACTGTTTAAAAAAAATGTAGAAGTTTGAAAATATATTTCTAATACAAATTATTAATATTTACATTTTTATTTTTAAAAACCTGATATTTGATAACCAAACTACCTAACTTGAATATATTTTAGTTTTACTCGACTTGCGATTATCATAGTCACTTTTCAGGTCTACAAGATTTTCTAGTCTATTTACATATTTAAAATAAACCAGTTGATGAATTATAATATATATATATATGTATATGTATCAAAATTAAATTAATTATTGTTTAATTTCTTTAAATGTTATTATTGTTGTAAAATATAGATCGTACAATATAACTTTAAAAATGAATGTACTTATACATAATTATAATTTTAATTAAATTTTACGCGAAAACTTTAAGATTATTTTTTATAGATTAAATATCGATCTATAGTAATACAAGATAACCTTTTTCTACTTTACACTTTCATTTCAGCCATTTTTTATCAATAAAATAATACTAGTTGGCTCACGAGATACACGGTGAAAATATTTATAAATACAATTTATAAAATACAAATAACACCTTGCGATATTATAACTATAAAACCACACGATAAAAAACTTTTCGGATAAATATCAATAATATTATATACGGTATAAAAATTGTAATTAATTAAATTTAAATTTTATATTTAATTTAAAAATGTTAATTTTATATTTTTAATATTGATAATTTAATAGCACAAATATAATAAAGTATAAAAATGTTGTATAGTCTATATTAAAAAATAACCTTAGGAATCCTATAAAATGATCGAACATTTTATAAAATTTTCTAATCATCGGATATTACATAAGCATTTCAACATACAACTATACTATAATCCTATGTCTTAGGAATATTTTATATATTTTTATTTCGTTTACTATTATATGTATGTGAGATATATATTAAAATTTTACCTTAACGAGTGCTCAATCTACGTATTACTTTCTAAATAGTTGTGATTCGTTGGGTTGTTACATTCGTACTGACCTTAAACAAATATATTAAGTAGCCTGATTGTATGTACATTGAACGAAAGTGATGGTCACGTGGAATAAATTTTGCTTTATCAAGTCTATCTACATTAAATATATCACAAAATGATTATATTAACAACCATACACACATTGCTGAGTGCCTGTACACATATTTCGTATAAAACATTTAAAATTTGATTCTAATGTATCTACGCGTGTCTAACTTTTTAGCGCACAATCTCTTAAAAGCCTTTAAGTATTGCCTTATACAGTCCATTTACGTTAAATGTATCGCTACAGTATAATTTATACATAACGCTATGTATACCTTCCCAAAGAGTTAGATTTGAGAAATCTTCGTCCAGATTATTGTCATTTAAAATATCGAGCATTATAAACATAGACTTTAGTCCTCAATTTTTTTCTATCACATTTTCTAATTTTAAAACAGATTGAGTGATAATACCAAATTTACTTTTTACATACGCCAAATCATTTTTTATATTACCAATTTCGAATAAAGCTACAGCCTTTTTTATCGACATTTTGTCAAATTTTCGTCTATAGACAAAAGTACCGGTTTTATAGAATCTAAATTATCGTCATAATTTGACGCGGCATCTAGTCACGTGTAGGCAACGGTAGTTCAGGAAATAGCTCTCGACAGTTCAACACGCGATTAGAAGTTTTCAAAAATATTTTTTTAACTCGACTTATTACGTTCGGAGCCTGATTGTTTCGCACACTTTGTGTAGTCCATGGACTGTACACGTCACATATATCATATTTAGAAACAAACCAGCTAGTGAATCGGCTGTTTTCACTATGTATGGCGCAGTGTCAGTTAAAAATAAAAAAACCCTATGTTATTTAATCAGCCAACGTATGTTCAAAGCGTCGATAAATAAATTCCCCCGCAGTTTGATAATTGCACTTCGAAAGTTCCTTAAGTGTTAATAGGTGCGACATCGACCAAAACATTAGCCACTAACTAACCGTAATCAGTTGAAACGTATTCCTCGCCAATTCTTCACGAATACTGACAATTAATCCGTTGTCGTTGTTTACCAACCGTAAATTGATCCGGTACATGTGTACCAGTATAATTTTCCGAAAAATATATTTAAAATTGTATTACGCGATTTCCGTAAGGAAGCTAAAAATGCGCAACATAAATCTAGGGTTAATGCCGAGTTTTGATCTTCGAATGATTCTTTTATAAATATGCGTTTCGTTGTTTCTTTTCTTTTTTAATTACCGAGGTGTGTTTTGCTGCGCTTATTTGACGAAACTGATTGATCACAAACATTACGAAACAGTGATTTTTCCGTCGGTTTCAAAAACTAATACTAGAAAATTCTTCGACGTACTGTCGACGTTTTGCATCGGCACTTTGTACTTTCGGCAATTTAAATAATGAAACGAATATAATTCACAAACAACACGGCAACGTACACATGATATTCGACGACGACTATAGAAATCAAATCGCGATGATTTATAGGGGAAGTATCCAAGTGTTTTATAAAATGACTGTTGATTATAGCGCTACGTTTTAAACGATTACGCAAAAAATATCTAACGACAAATTACGACGCAATATAACATTTTCGTTGGACAATTGTTTATAAAAGTTTAACGAACGATTACAATAATAGCTTGATCTTTCATTCCATAATTGCCTGAAATGACTTTCATGCTCATGAACCCTAAAACATTTCAATTTTTATCTAATATCGACGTAATTAAAAATAAATACTACCAAATAGTCCGAAGTCGTAATAAATCGACACCAAAACAACATCTTTATCCGTAAAATAATCGATACCGTGTAAATTAGTTCCACTTAAGCCTGTATGGAAACCTCCACCGTGAAACCAAAACATAACTGGCGGTTGTTTATTTATATTCGACGTTTAGACATAGTTTTAAGACAAACAGTCTTCCTGGCCTTCTATTTTATTACGCTATGTTAAAGAATATTCGATCATCTTGAGTACACGTGTTCGATCCTTTAGTTACATCTAAAATACCTGGTTATTGGTATTGCCATAGGTTCTGGAGATAAAATCTGTATATTAGTTATCGTGACTTTTACTTTAAAGTATTTGATATTAATATAGTCATTTATATATTCGCCGTAACTTGGAGATCAACTATTGTTAGTTTTCCATATAGTACACCAGTAAACGAATATCAATCTCGACCATTTCTTGACTTTAACGTCTGTTCTCTTAAATTACTTTGAAAGATTTTTACCACTGGATCACATGATACAATAACTAAAGAAAAATTATAAATTATTAATACCCGCCTAACGTTTTGAACTAGAAGAAAATCGATTTAATTATTGTATAAATCCAATAAATTTAAAACTACGAGTAAATATTATTATTTCGATAAATTAAAGATGTATCTGTAAATCTGTAAATAATATATATACATATATATATCGCGAGTCGTATAAATTTAGAATAATGAGAAATCGAATTGCTTTGAAACAAATTGTATAAATATAATAAAAATATAAAATAAAATATATAACGAAATAAGTTCGCGTAATAATTGTTGAAATTAAAAATACTTTTGTTTCCGGCGTATTTATCATATTTGGTTATTAAGGCGTAAAATGGCTTTATTCCGATGCCATAATTACCATTTGTTAACGAATATTGTTACTTTTAAACAAACAGTACGATTAAAATGTGTACATTTCGTGCAACAGAACAGTCTATACAATGTTCGGGCAATATATGGAGCGTGTGGGCGTTGTAAAGATAATGTCTATTTATATGCGTGATATTTAATTTGTAAAATATCCTGCCTTAAATATTTGTCGACCTACAAGGTCAAGAATGAATTCGACAAAATATTATAAATAAAATGTCCCGCGGTCATGGACAAAGAGTTATTATATAGGCAAGTTTTAATCTCGTCAACGCCATCCTGGATCTGAGGATTCAGGATCTAGTAGTCGTAAACAATTATTAGGGCTTAATGCGCTTCGACACGTGTACAACCATTTTCCGTTTACACAGTGACGTTGTAGTCATAAAGTTATTTACGCGTTTATCTCGATTTTTACCGTACATTTATTGAATTACCCTCGCACAAAAACTATTTTTACCATTATCGTTCGATTATTATTAGATTACATTTTTGAAATTTTTAAGTATTTATCACTCATTTACGTTAAATATTATAACGTGGACGGCAAAAATACTATGTTCGAAAAGAACTGCATCGATATATGGGAAGAAAAAAAAATGACCCGATATTTTAATTCAAAACGCACGGATAAAAGTGTAAATGGTATAAATGGAGGTGCTAATGTAATTTAATTCGTTATCGTTTAACAAAACGTATACAAAATAAATTAATCACGTTGACATGGACGCTACCGAAAAATGTATTCCAAACGCCTCTAGTCTCGCATACTTTTAAATTATAGTGTTGCGAGAGACCAATTCTTCGCTCAAAAACGTACTTTCTCTGGATGCCTCCAAGAGTAATACAATTTCGATAATTTTTCTTTTTCTTTTTTTTTTGGTCGAAAAGAGGAAAATTTCTCACGAATCGAACTTTGATTTTTCAAGTCTTCTGACAAAAAATATCGAAATTATATTACCCTACGAGGTACGAGTTACACTAGTAAAGCGTGTTTTTGAACAGATACAAACCTGACACTCGCTGACACCTTAAGATCAACGTGTTGTTATTTTCACACGTCAATATTACAAACATCCCCAACACTGTTGTTAACGAGGTATTTAAAACAATGTTTATCGATAAACATTAGAGATTATTGATTAAAAAATATGTTCGCAATAATTTTCTCTTGAATATAATTTTTTATTATTTTTAAATTAAATTCACTAAGTCTAAACCTTTTTGGTGAAGAAAATCGATTATCTCCGGTAACTACTTTATAGTTAGAAATTTCTGAATTTTTAAATTTTTTAAATAATTTTAAAATTAATTTTGCAAGTACACTTTAAGAAATATTACATGTTTGTGTAAATATAAAATACTTTCACTTAATTGTACAACAAAACAAAACCCAACTATCAAATAAATTTAAAATATTTAAATAAACGGAATATATATCGTGAAAACGAAATTACTTTTTATTTGAAATTTTGCGAGTTTTGAACAGAATAATTGCGTGAATAGACTTCCTTAATTTGGCATAAAAGTAAAATATTGTAAAAATACATCTATTATATATACCAAACATATATTTTTGATTTATGAAATTATTTAAACATAAAAATAGGAAATTATTAAGATTACGAAAATGCTATATTTATCCCAAAGTTCATTAATTTTAAAAAATACTTGTATATATAATATTGATGTAAATAATTAACGAAAATATTTAGCGTTTTTCATTATAATTTATAGAATTACAATGAAAAAACGAAATTAAATTTTATGAAAATTTGATGTTGACAATTTTACTAGGGTTTTTTATATTGAAATGTTTTAATAGTTTTTCTTTATGCTTAAGAAAACTATCGGGAAATTAAAAAACCTATCAAACACCTTGTGCAATTTGTGCACAATTTTCTAACGTTCGTTTAAACAAATAGTCAATAGACAAATACGAAATAAAAATACTAGACATCGTTGTAAAATTAATACATTCACTTACAATCTAAAACTACAAATAAGGGACAGTTTACCATTGTGCGATTTAACAAAAAACAAATGATTACAATTTTCTTAAATTTTTCAGATTAATTAGATTCTACATAGATATGAAGATTTATTTATAAAAAATAATATTATATATACAATATACACAATAACTTCAGTAATTAAACGTACTTATACCCTCAATATAATAATCTGTTTAAAATTTCCTAGTAAAATTCTGACTTGAATCTTCACTCAGAATCTAAATTATCTGTAAACAAAAAATTAGATAATGAAAAACCGAATCACTAGCTTAATAAAAACATTATCGAGTTATTATTATATATATTTTATTATATTTATATAATACATATATAATATATAATAATAGATACTTAAATTAATTAATTGACCAATAAAAACGTACATTTCATTATAAAAAAATCGTTTTCACTAAAAAAAAAAAAATTTATTAAAATAAACATAATGTAGTATGAAAAATGTATGCTATAAAAAAGGGCGTAAAATAAAACTCCGAAAATAATAAATTATATAGAGAATACAATAATGAAAAAACATATATACAATGACAAAAATCATTTTTTTTGTCCTTAATTAATTGAAAAGATGTACCAAACAAGTCTAAATTTACGAACAATTAGGTTAATTAAAAATTTATTTATTTCTAAATATATAATTCTTATTAATACTATATCTATCAATTTATCATTATACAAAAATTAAAATATAATTATGGCGAAATTCTTTTTTTTTATTTAATTTTTTCTTTGATTAAAGCACTACTGTTCAATTATATTCTACCTGGCATAACCTGAAAACAAATAATAAAAATAACTATGAAATTACATACTTTATCAAATATAAAAGATACATTCATAATAGAATTAACAATTTAACACTAAAAGCATAAAATAAAATATTATTTTACAAATATTTTTATTTTTTTTATATCTAAAACTTGATAACTTTAGAAATATTAACTATTACTAAAAATGTTCATCAAATATGATTATTATTTAACTATTAAATCATAACTTATAACTAATACAAAAAACAACTATTTTTGTGAATAAACATAAAATTCCTATCAACATTTCAATTAATGAATAAATCTTAATTTTGAGATATGTCAATCACACAAACTACACATTATTAAAATTGAAATATTGTCTTTATTGTTATTTTTATCAATATTATTAATTAAACTTATTGTCTACCTCATTTTTTAAATGTTTAGCTTCCTTAAGATTCAAAACAATTTTATATTTAATTATCTACATGGGAAAAAAACAATAATTTTATAAATGATTTTTCTGTATGAAAAAGTCCCATTTATAAAATAATAAACAAGAATATAATAAAGTTAAAATTTAAATTTAAATTATATTAGCTATCCAATAAAAAAACTATGAAATTATTTAAAACACATACTTTCTAAGTTCACAAGAAATTTATGAGTGTTTTAATTAAAAATTTATATATTTAGAAAACATACTCGTATTTGTTAAAATAAAGCAAAATTAAATAACATAATATTTTAGATATTGTTGTGTTTATATTAAATTTAAAGTTTAAACATCTATTACCAAATTTAATGAGAATATTTCAAAAATAAAGCTATACACTTATAAAAATATTCTGACCAAAATGTTGTATCTTAAATCTACCTTTTTTTAGTAGCTATAGCTTTTTTAACAAATATTTTTTTAAAAAAGCTCAAAACACCTCGAAAATATTTTTCCCTTCAAATTATGTGTTTATAAATGTTTCTCTAAATTTAACATAACACTACAATTTAAGTTCTATGTAATATAATTATTGATATAATGCTCATTGAGTAGATAAAGAAAATAAATAAGGAATGAAGTCTTCTAAATAATGGTATTACTTTACAATAAAATATAAACAAAATGTTATTTACGTATAGGTTGATTTTCTTCTCTAATATCAAAATCATTTATATCTTCATCATCCTCTATAAAAAAAAAAATAAATGATACCATAATATTTTTAAATTGTAATTCAAATACTAATTTTTATCATTTAATTAGATATATTAAAAATTTTACAACTATATAATTATATACTAATTATTTATTTAATAAAATAATATCCTACTGTCTATCTCACCATCTTCTTTAAAATGGTCTTGATCATAATCATCCTTGTAAGAATTGTTATTTTTTTTCTTTAACAATGATAATTTATCTTCTTCGTTACTAAAATTAAATTAATTAAATACAAATCATTGTGCTATTTATAATTAATTATACTTATTTGATTGTTCTTTCTGAATTATCTTTTCTTGAGGTGGTGCAGGCATAGCTTTCATAGAATCATTTCCATCAACTTGAGATTCCTAATACATAAATATCAAAACATTTGTATAGTTATAAAATACGGATAATTTGAAGTGATAAATAAATAAAGTCTAAAATCTTACCGGTTTTAAATTACTTTGATTCTGAAAGATAAAAGCATTATTAAATTGATTAACAGAGCTTATTTCCATTCTAGGTTGTTTAATTGGATTCACTTCATCCTAAGAAACATGTCGATAATATTTAATAATTATTAACAAAGACTTTAATAAATCTAAACATAAATTTAAAATTATTGTTATTTCAAAATTACATTACATTTTGAAATTGCTGAGATTCATTTGACATAAACCCATTGAGATTTATCTAAAAAATAATGTTAAATTTTAAATTAAATATGTCACATATTGATATTTTATAGTAAAACAATTTATACCATTGATGTTGAACTTTTAGCTGTAACTCCATCAATCGCTTGTGGATTGATTGCAGGAGTTACTGAACTTGACTTTAACAAAATCGAATTAATTAATTATAAAAACAATTCAGTAAAATAATGAATTATAATATTATTATTAAATAATATACTTTTGTAGCATTTATATCACTTGACTTATGGATCAATTCTTCACGTAATATTTCGTTCAATTTTTGTTTTGTATTTTCATCAACTTCGATCTTTTCTTTTACTTCATCCAACTTAACTTTTTCATTCTATAAATTAAGAAAAAGCTAATGTTAATATAGAATAAACTATAATTTATTAATATTTATAAAGCTTATTTATTAACTGACTTCAAGCTTCTGTATTTGGCTTTTTGCAGCATTCAAATCTTGAATAAGTTGTTTAGTTTCTTCTTTTTTATTCAAATAATCTAATTTCAATTTCTCCAATTCTTCCCTCAACTTCTTTTCTTCCTCCTTTAAATTATACCAAATTATCAGATACAAATTATAAAAAAATTTTATATATATATTGTTATTACAAATTAATAAAACTATGAATATGATTTTATCTATCTAATCAAATAATTTAAAATAGATCCTAAATTAATAACTTCCTTGTTTAGACATTTTTTTATGTAGACTAACATTTTAATTTACCTATTTCATAAAATGGATATTCCGCTTACTATTTATTCTTACAATTTCATCAAATAAATAAATATTATGGGCAGTAAAACAGTATGTAAATTTACCAATATAATATTAATCTTTCCAAGAATTGATTGCTAACAATTTCACATACTTTATTCTCTATTATTGATATTTCTCTTTATTTTTTGATATTAATTGTATTTATTATTTATTTCATACATAGTAATTGTAGTCTTTATCTGTAATTTTTCCTTATACTATACCTTCTAAGATTAATCCTATCGACTCTGTGTGTTAGAACATACCCTATGAAAAAATTATTTTGTAGATACTTATTTTGGACATTCATTTTACTTAGTTTACTAATTAAAAATATTAATATTTGTTCAAAAGAATATAATCATGTTATACACTTCTGTTAATAAATTGTTTGCTAGTAACATTGTATAAAAAAATTAAACATTGTGTAAAAAGCTTACAATAAAGCATAGCCAAATCAAACCTAGATAATACAATTTATAACTTTAATAAGTTTCATTTAATTAAATATTACAAAAAGAATATATCCAGTTTATAGCGCACACAAATCGAAATAGATATAAATTAATCAAATACACACTAACATATAAGTAAATAAGTACACAATACCTGCAATATTTCATGATTTTGTTGTATCTCGTTATAACGATTCATAGAATTAACATTCTGTTTGTCACGCAGCTGTTTCTCATCTAGAATTAATGCGTTAAGGTCCTCCTTGGTTTTAAGATGTTCCCGCTTTTCATCTTCTAACGACTTCTCAAGCTTCAGTTTTAATTCGACAATAACTATGAAATAAAATAATTGTACAGACAAATGAATTTCCTACAAATATTCAAATAGTATACCTTGTAATTGCGATGAAATTGACTCCAACTGATGTGAACATGATGAAGCAGAATCCCGAGCACTATCTAATTCTTCTTGGGTTTCATGAAATACATACAGTACAGCCAAAAACACCAGAACCATACACAGAAAACCATAAAATCTGGTTTTACCTCCTCTGGATACCATTCTAGTTGACATATAACTGAAAAATAATTAATATGAATTATAATTAAACAATAGCGATTTCTTAATAATTGTTATTCTTGATTACTTTCAAAATATTACTTACTTATAATTCAAATGTTTAATAATCTGCTCGTGCACATTAAATAACTGCTAGCAAAATGTCATTGTTAATTTAGCCATAACCATAATTTATACAATGACCATATTTAAAAACGTTAATGATTGCACCTATTCAAATAAATAAAATAAACATTTGTTTTTCAACGTGAATAGTGTTTATTAAATTTTTATCATTTTCCCAAATTTTGATAAACATAAATAAATAAAAACTAAATATAAAACTATTACAAGATAGCGCCACCTTCGTACTTCCACAGAATTTTTTTCTATGGTTTGCATTTAGTAAATAAGATAAAACAAAATATATTGAATAGTAAATAAACCAGAGTATATCGCCCTCCCACCCTAAAAAAAAAACTAAAGGGCAAACATAAATTTTTCAAAATGTATGTCAAAAATTAATTGATTGTGTTTTACACGGATATATATGAAAAAAAAGTAATAGAATAAAGTATCATTGTTTTAGAGACAATTCTTTGGTTATAAAAATAATCCTCTTTAAATAACAAAAAAATATTACACAATGTTTATGTAAAGTCCCTTTTAAATATTTATAATATACCAACCGACAATATTGTTTAAGTAATTCTACTTTTAAATGTATCTTTTCCTTGTGTGTATCATTTTCTAATGATAATTATCAGATGATAGAAATTATTTTGTAAATATATTATATTTTAGCTCATTTGATGAATTAGATTTATTTACACCAAACCCAGCTTAGATATTTTAAATACATTACAAAAAGTATTTCCAATCCTTTTTTCTATTATATTTGAATAACACAAATATTACATATAGTTATTATGATATTATTTAATAGAATACATTGTATAAACAGTCTTCAATATGTGTTTAAAGGCGTTTAAAATATTTTTATTTTACGTTTATAAATTAACATAATAGGTAAATCAATTAGAAATTATTATCAAATTATAATAACATAAAAGTAGAGAAATCAAATAAATTTAATTATTTGAATAAGGCTAGATTCAAACGACAAATACAGCGACAAGATTATTGATAATTGTTTTTGTATACTTATTTGCTGCTGTTTATAAATTTTTTGCTAAAATAATAACTTTTTACATTTATGTAATAAGTAAGTAATAGACGAATGTTTTGTTTTATAAAACTTAATATATATGTTTTGATGACACAATAATCATTTCGGAAATAGATTTATTATATTTTACGGAGTTATTAAATAATTCACCTACACAAGTACACCCCATTCATCACACTCTAAATTCAACGAACCATTGTACACACCATAATGGTAATAATTGGTACATCGACAATCGTGTATATTATTTTTCGTACAATAACAAAAAAATACGTAAAAATAAATGTTCAACTTGTATTAATAATAATACCGTAATTGCGTTCTCGTCGTCGACGAGACATATCGCCAAAAAACGGCGTATAAATAAAAACAGAAGCGTTGCCTGGCTCAATGAACGAATAAATGATGTCAAAAACACACCCATAAACATGTGTCGAATACCCGTCTACCGCAAATGTTCCCAAATAATTCCGCCGGTTAGGTTCGTCAACCAAAGTGCTCAAACGTGTTAATTAAAATGTATTCAGCACATCGTATTCGAAGAACTTTTAAAAACTATTCGGAATACTACCCGAATAAATACAAACTGATGTCACACGAAAAACTAAAGTAGTACAATATACTCAACCGACACACATTCGATTAATATTTTATAACGTTATTTTATATTACCTAAAAATCTATATTTATATAGGAATATTTAATAACCAGCTATTTAATAAAGTTTTACCGGTATATATCTTCGTCGTTATTAATCATATTTTTCGGAAGACGGCCCCTCCCTCAATGAAAAAAAAGAAATTTCAAAAAATATACAAATATATGTACGAAGCCTACATTTGTACGCTTCGTAGTAGTGCGTTCGCGATTTATTTTGTGTACGTTTTTTCCGTGTATTTACTATAAAAAAATTACTTTAATATTAACGAACCCGTTGGAATACGTTACAGCGTAATCGGAAGTTTTTTTATCGCGTACGGTGTCTTTATCTGTATTTTTCCGCGTCGTGTCGAAAATGACCGATGCCGTTCGCTAGTTCCGGAGGGACACCGAGTTCGAGAACGTTTTTCGACTTTTTTATTTACGCTCCGGTTTAGGATAAAAATATCATTGTTTTTCGTCCGACGACTAGGTGTTATGCCGTATATTAAATACATATTTTCCATAATTGTATATCATAATGGCAACGAGTGACTAAGCACCTTAAACACGTAGATTTAAATCCTATACAATTGCTACACATTCTAGATGTAGATGTATATAATATGTTTACACACGAAATGCGTTTCTATTATACAGAACTAAATATATACAAATGTCGAAGTTTCCAAAATTACGAGTAAGAATATGATGATAACATTAATTGACTATGAACAACACGCGTTTGAAAGCGTATAGTTGTTTATGAAAATGGCACTGTTGTAATATATGTACGTGTCACGCAAAACCGAAACTCGCGACCATCGGTAAAGTTACAATCACGATTGCGGTTACATTCATATTTCTATTGTACGAGGTTGAAACCCATAAAACTACCCCACACAGAAAAACAATCGGTTATTTTCGTGACATAATTTCAATATATATATCGAACTTGAAACCTCTTTAAATTTATTATTCACCAAATCGGACGTAAAATTTGATGTGTCAATATCGTTTACTCTGGTTCTTTCTTTTGATAGTAGAGCTAAATTGAACAAACAAGCATAGAATATAGTATTCCGATGATAACTTTAACGATTTTTAATTTTGAAAATGAGCGTTCAGGCCGGATGACGAAAAAATTGTTGTGTAGGTGAAATCATTGTTTTCGTCGCCAGTCTATCAACGGACGATCAAATATTGCGGTGATAAAATAATGTTCACGCATATGGATTTTCTAAACATTCGTAATAATTCCTAATTATCTAACCGGCGAAATAAAAATTAAACTAGCGTAAATATTACGAATATTTTTTTATTAAACTCGAGAAAAGAAATTAACATCCCTTCCCTCTTCTAGCGTAATTATAACGTATTTGATTAATAAAATTAATTTAATTCGTGCCTGTTAAAATTTAGGTATATTAATGTTTGGTATTCGTATATTCATTGTTTTTAATAGAATGCGCGAGATAATGAATTGAGTCAGTTAATCGGACTTGAGTTGTTATGACGTTCTTTCAAGTTATATATAACCGTATAATAGATTCCTATATAATGTTTCGGAGTATATTATCTACATATATATGTGCATTATATTTAAACGGACGTTTCATATACAGGATAATGTATCAAATTTCGTTTGTAACGGTCATAACCTACGGATTTAAGTCTTAAAAAATTATATCGATATGCATGGTAGAATATGTAATAAATATAGGGACGTATTATTAGTTTTCTTCTAATTATACGAGGATCTTAAATTAACACGTATCGATTTTCGATAAGAATGAAACTTATCAATGATTCTAATATACAATTGTTATTAAAAAATTAAAACCATTTTAGCTATCGGCCACAATTGTATAGGAATATATCTTATTTGTAGATTATAAACAGCATATATTTAAATCGTGTATGCACGATGGTAATCTACAAATACTAGATAGTATAATAGTAAATAGTTCGCCAAACGTCATGCAGTAATAAGTAATAATTACGAAAATTACTCAAATTAACGATGGGATCGTCGTATTTTATATTATTCGCTTTTTGGTGTCAGCATTTTCCCGTTTCGAAAATGGCAGGCGGTGGGAGGAGAAAACGAAGGCGTAAAGTGACGTAACAATCATGTCGTTCGTCTATAGATTTTGTGTACAAGCAAAAACCGTAAAAAGTACATCGTTTGCGCAAATATACGAAAAATTGTTTTCACGTGTACACAGATATAGTATAGATGAAAAGATTGTATCGACTTCGATGGGAGGCGGCGGCGATAGTGGTTTAATCGTGTCAACTTGTAAAAAACGTGCGCGGCTGGTATCGAGAAAAAATCCGGCCCGACCGTACCGCCATCTATCCGGCCGTCCATCGGTCGGAACACAGTGGCAGTTCCGGCAGGTGTCTCTGCCGTGTCTGTCTGTCGTCCCACTCCGGCGTAAACCGACGACGACGATGACGACGATGACGTGCGGCCCACCTCCGACCGTCCGCGCTCGTTCACGGGAAGCCATTGCTGTTCGACGTGCTCTCACGTTTTGTGCGTGTGCGCGCGTACTGCGGCGTCGCGGCGACGAGTTGATCGCGTTATTGTCGGCTGTCCGCCGTCGTTTTGTGTGTGATTCGCGTACGGCTCACTTTTCACCAAGGGGGTCGTCACGCGGTTTTTTCCCCCCCAAAACACGTCTTCGCGCCGTCGTTCTCGTAAGTATAACAATAATAGTAATATAGTAATCCGACACAATAATGTATATATTATACATATATATATTATATATATCTTATAAAATGTATTATCGTACAGTCTTCTTTGTGATATCGTTGTTGACGACTCGATAATATTGTCGTTCGTCGTCATGTGTGTCGGTTTTTGGACGGATTTCCGAACGTTGCGAGTGCGTGTTACATAACAGTAATACCACCGCGTATTGTAACTTCCATTGTCCGTTATCGTAATAAATAAAATGTAGCGTAACGGCGCCGTTGTTGTACACGGGCGACGGGGCAACAGGGACGATAAATTAAAATTGGAGGGTGAAGAGAAAGATCGGGGCGGGTTGATTGGTTCACCGACGTTTTGGTCGTCTTCCGGAATTCATCGTACGGAACCGACGCGACTTATTATCGTTATTATGGATATTATTCGTACCGTAGTGCAGCGGTTTAGTCGGAGAGACCTGTACTCAGAAATCGGAATAGGATTCATAACGCGCCACGGACTCGAGAACTCGGACGGGGTCAACGTATACGGCGCGTGTTGTCGTCGTCACCCCTTATCCCTAACCCTCCACCTCATCCCTACTCTCCCCCCCCCTCGGGACACGAAACGCAACCGCGATTGGGAATCCAGTCGACGGTTTTCTCGGTGTCGATGACACGGACACGTCGAATTTTCGTCGGCCGGTGCCCTCTCCCCACCATCAATGACCTTGAATCGATTCGACAGTGTAATATCATGATGTAATGTCAACGCGCCCGCAAATTCCCTGCCCGTTCCGTTTGTCTCGTTCGGGTAACCTAATTTCTTTTACGATTCGTTCGCGGTTTCGAGTCGTTTTCCCATTTCCCCCCCCACCCCACTCGAGCCATCGGCTCCGGAAAATTTCCCGTTCTTTTTTGTGATCATGTCCGTCGCACCGAGATTATCATTGTTTCGCGCCGTACGCACGTCCGCGCATCGGCTTCGCGAGATTACCGTCGGGGGCGGCGTCACGGATGGGACTTACGTCATCCCGGCCGATATCCCGCACACCCGTCGGTTATCGTTAAAAACGACACAAAAGTACTATACACGTTACAAATTTGCGCGTTATAATCGTCGCCGGAAAGTTTCCGATTTCACGTGCTCGTTATCCCGTGGACCGTGCCGTTTTCTCGTCGCCCACCCGTCCGTTCCACCGCGCCACGTCGCGTAACCCCGTGCTCTACTTTTGGATTTCTCCGCGCACGACTACGTTATACACGGAAACGCGGTCGGCACCGAGCGCGCGCGCACGCACTCGCGCTATCGGCGACCGGCCCCAAAAGCGAACGCAAAAACTTCGTCCGTCTACCTGTTGTACACGCGTTCCCATATCCAGTTCGGCCGGCCCCTGCAAGTAGTGGGCAGGTTTAGTGGCTGGCCGCCGGCCATCGGGTGCGACCGACATTTTCGAAGGCGGTTCTCGATGGACGTAAACGGACCACCGGATTTAGAAATACCCGGTCCCGCTTACAATAGTGTAGAGCCCGTACACGTTCGTAGTTTTGACACGGCCGCGTGCGTACGCGTTTCGTTAATTGCGTCCGTCCCGTTCGACTGAGGCCTTTTGTGTAAAGATACACGATGACGCTCCGTGCCGTACCGGCAAGTCGACGACCACCGACCCGGTAGTAGGGACCGGGGAGCGGCGAATAAGTACGGCTTTTACGGCCGTTTAAGAACCGTTTGAACAATAAACTTCGGACGCGATTTTTATATCGCGTCGGTTTGGCCGACGGTGACGCGATATTCGCGTAGAAGACGAGCGCGCTCTAGCGTTTTGTCGTCGTCGTCGTCGTCGCGTCGAACACGTCTTTGTTACAATTCGTGCGCGTGTTTGCGAACGTATTTACCCGCGTGGTTAAAATGTACAAATGACGTATTGACGGTAGACGATGTAATATAGAGTAATGTTATATTTCTTACTACTTTGTGTGCGCGTGTACATTACCTTATCACAATAGCCGTCGATATAATATACCGTTGCGCTTTGAGAAAAATATGCGCGCACACACACACGCGTGTTGTAATATGTAACGACAATAATAATATCGTCAGCAAGCACAATGCAGCCACGCAAGACCTACGATAGTGACGTATGTGTTTGTGTCCGTCCGGAAATGACGAAAATAACGATACGTAACGGTAATATGGACGGGGTTGGTCGCGTACACGATATATATATATATATATCCCGTCACGCTGTTTTCCGTGTGTCGTTGATCCGAACGACCGGCGTATTATTATCGTTCGCCGCCGCGCTCGAGACTTTGGAACGCCGACGCGGCGCTGGGGCCGGGGAAACGTTTCGTTTGCGCGTCGTCCGCGTCGAGTTCGGTTTTCAAGGTTGGTCCTCGTTGTTCGTCGCCGTTCTCCCCGTTGTCGACGTCCAACACCTAGTAAGAGGCACGGCTCGCGTAAATGTTGAAAATACGAGATGCCGCGAATTTTTATTCGTAACTAGCCTTTCCTACGAACAATTATTCGATAAATGACAATTAACGACACCGTCGGCCAACCATGTCCGTGAATCGTACGTGTTTTTCGCGCGCACGCGTGTATGTGCGTGTGTATGTCAAGGATAAATAGTAACTACACGACGGCAAGGTCGCGGCCGTCGATCTCGCGAATTACATGTTATAATGTACGATTTATTGTATTATTGTTGTTGTTATTATAACATGTCGCGCGAATGGATTTCATAACGGATCTCCCTCCCCCGCGTGTGCCGCCGAATTGTTTTTCACGGTACATCTACGCGACTATGACGGTCGTCGTTAATATCTCGGTCGTGCGGCGATTAATGGAACGCGTTATGACGTAATGCCGCATTTATTCCATGTAACTGAATATAGATTCTGGAAATTTGTCGATGATAAAACGAACGAAATGTGACTGTTTTAGATTTCTGGAAACGATAACTGTCGACCGACGCGCGCTTTTAAAAAATATTTTTCACGCGTGTAGGTAACGAATATTTTTCGGGTAGACGAAGAATATTTTCCGATTTAATATTTTCGCAAAGGGGATCGTTGGACTTTTCACAGTAGTTTAAGAAACTTTTAAAAAAAATTTAAAGATACAGCGTACGAATTTTGGCAAAATGATTCGTATTATTTTATAGGTAATTTAGAAAACATTAATAATCCAAGAGACTTAAATTTGTCGTCGATTGTATTTTATATTAGTACTCATAATATTTCAATCGACGATACCAGAAATTAAATATATTATAATATGTTTATATTGATGTTTATAATATACATTTATACCTATGCTTATATATATTTATGGTATGGGTGTTTGACCGACCCTTACATATAAATATAGTTTAACTATTGGACAAGTATTATTCTTATACCCCTTATATCCTTCAATACATATATATCTATAGGATATCTATATCGTATGTCAAACGATATCTAATTTAGACTACAAGTATCCATATCAAAAAAAAAATGCTACTAGTCATAACATAATTATTGTACACAAAGAAAATATTAGGAAGTTATTCAAATAAATAGGAAAAAGGTCTACGCCCCTACAAGTTTACCCTTTACGATCATACATACACCTGATTAATATTGGTAATAAATATTTGGTATTGTATTCAGCCATCATTGGATATCGCCTATTAAGCATGGCCTAATATTTTATTATGCTGAAATTAAAATTAATTATGCATAAAAAACGTTCATATTACTTTTAATTTAAAAAAATTAAGCGAGCTTTTTAAAATTTTAAAATTTATTACATTCTTTTCTCATAAGATAATTTTTAGGAGTATTACCTAAAATAAGAATTGAGACAAACTAACTTCTCACTTGTTGATTATTTTATATTGTGTCATAGTATAAATCTAACTGATTTAAATCTAAATTGGACAATAATACAATACAATATCCACATATTCATTACAGTAAATAAAGACTGTGCAACTTAACCTATATGTACAAAAAATGTATAATCATTGAGATACCATTATGAAAATAAATACAACATTTTACTAATATTATAAATTATTTAAACACGCATAATATGTACAATATACTTCTTTCTCGCTTTTTTTCCTAGCTATATATATATAATAAGTATTTCAGCTGTTTGTTAATATTGTTGATTATATCAAAACAATATATAAAAATGAAATTAATATCTATAGAGTTATATATATATGTTAATAAATTACATTCGATATTTTTAATTAAAATAATTCAATTAATAATTTTGTTTAATTGGTATTTTACTTCCAATTTATTCTACAATAATTAAATTTTCTATTTCCTGTAAAACTAATATACATATAATGTAAAATAAAAAAAAAAGAATATTGGTAAACTGTTGATAATAAAAATGGTTAAATTTGTTTTGGGAAAACACGATTGACAATTTTATATTTCCATATGAGTCTTCTAAAAATAAATGCGTATTCTGTTTGAAAATAATTTTTAATTATTTGTTGTATTTATCGTTATTCTCAATAAATTTTACTTTCATTCTATATTTCTTTTCGTCTCCTGTAATTAAAAGACGTGAAATTTGAATTTAAATGTATACAATCCCTGACAATTATAACTGATGAAAAAATAGTGATAATTCAATCAAATATATTGGTGCTATGAGACAGTCCGTATACCATTACTAATTTTTCCGATATGTCGCTGTCACAGTCGTCTAGAAATCATTTCAATCTGTACTTAAAGTATTATATGTTATTGTGATCGAGTCGTATATTATAAATATAGTTTACAGCATATATTGTTACAAACTTACTATAAATACAATTTTTAAAAACGATTTATGCCATTAATGCCATCATTAGTGCTATTTCCCTAAAATAAATTGAATTTGTATTACAATATTTGTTTAAGTAACGAATATATGTGTATATATATATTAGTGTCTTTTATTTTTATTCCATTACATAATATATTATGCCTATTAAATAAGCATGTACAAAAATAACCAATTTTTCGAATTAGTATTGTAGTCTTATGAAGAAATGCTACTATATCTAAATTGGAAATAACTATATATATATATATATAGGATTTGGAAAAAAAATGTATTTTGAAATAAATTTAAATGCCAGTTGTTAAGTGTACGTTATATTATATTTTATAATGAATATTAAACTTCCAAAATCTATTAATGGCCTAGTTTACCCTCATTATCTATTGATATTTTATAACGTCGTAAATAAATTCTGTATTAATTTTAAATTTTAATATACGATTATAATAAAAATATATAGAAATACAAATTAAAAAAGTGCGTGTTCCGTATTTTTGTCATATATTTGATTTTTAAGAAACTAAATAAGTGTAATCCAACTCTAAAGACGAAAACATTGGTTTGAATTGCATATTTATTAAATTAAACGAAAAATTTTTTGTAGAATTGGGTCTTTTTCTTTAAATAAAAATCTATCTATGTATGACTAAATTAACCCGAAATATAAATAGATGTAATATTAATAAAACATAATAAATCTCCATATATTTAAAATAAATAATAAATTTAGATAGAAATTCAACTGGAATCCATCTTATTTAATATATTGTAACACCTATGCAATTCGAGATGATAAGATTTTTAATTTGAATTTATTTGAATATCTTTTATATCAATTATACATGGCTGTTTAATACGATTTCCGAATTCTTGGAATAAATTTCACGCATAACAGGATTCCTGAAGTCGGATAGAAGGGATTATGAAATTTTGTTAATATTTCTTACAAAATTTTTGGTACATATTGTATATTTCACTTTATATTTTGTATATCAAATCTGGTATGTTTTTAAGAATATTGATGACAATTTAAACTTTTTGTAGGGTGTAACTGCAATCGTCATATGTGTATGTTTCTGATAAAAATACATTTCATTGCCTTATATTAAACGAAAATAAATATTTATTGATATTTTATGTGATAATCGGCCTACAATCGAATATCGCCAATTAGTCTGTTGTAGTATTGCTGTAGATTCATCGTAAGTTAAAATATATTCTCTTGATAATCAAATATTTAAAATCATTAAGTTTCTCATATTAATGAACTCACATGAATCTTTCAAAATTATGCTCATATTTATTTTTTTATAATAATTAAAGATTAATATTTGATTACTGAGATTTATATGTTTTATAATTGCGCTATTATTTGTTTAATAGGAAATGATTTCAAATAATCTAAAATTAATTTTAATAATTGTCTTTTAAAAACAAAAATTCTTTTCGTTGTATAATATATGTACATTTTATTATTAAAATTAACAACATCAAATTAATTTAATATTTTAAAACGTATTATATTACTGTTAGTTATGATGGTGTAGGGCAGAATAAAAGTATAATTAGTTATCAGTAACCAGCGTATTACACTATAATCGAGATTTTATTAAGTTTTTGTTATTCTTTATTTATAAATCACTGAGATAAGAGTAAAATAATACCATTAAGGGTTTACCTGTTAATTAATAATCAAATTATTTTACAGTTCATCGATTTAATTTCAACTTTTTAAAGTTTTATTGAGCGAAAAAATATTAAATTCTAAACAGTAATTTTGATGATTTTAAAATACCATGCACATGACGTTTCAGTTGAACATTTATTGAATAATGAAACGACGTTTACACTTTTATTCGTAAAATTTAATTATATAATACCTATATATTACCTTTAATACATTTACTAATGTTTACGAAGTATTTGTAAAAACAAAAATATGAGGGCTTTGATACCTTTTATAATTACTAATAAAAGTATAAATACACCCTGCACCATAATTATTTGCGTATGACAGACCCGTTATCTTTTTTCTGTTACCCGCTTGTTTTTCACACTGACCTTGACATTTTCTATTTATAAACATATTTTTATTAAATATTCTTCAACTTCCGCTGAAAAAATGCATAAGTGAATCAACGAAAAAAATTTTTGTTATTTTATTGTCGAAAAATTTTATTAATTCCATCAAAGTACAATAATATGTAGTAATATACATTGCAAAAAAGCAGTATTCGCGTTTTTACAAAATATGAATAGTGTTAAAGAGTACAATTGGATTAATAAATCGAAAACTTATTAAACACTTTATTATCAGAAACGGTTAATACATACATACATTGCTTATCTTTCATGAAAATGATTTGCATCTAAAACGTATTACCTGTGTTTTAATATACGCTTGTCGCTATAGTATATATACGAATTAATTATTGCATATTTAAAAATATTGTTTTTTTAGTACTTAAAAATATAAAAAAATCCTTATTTAAAACTGTCAATGTAATTTGACACGATTAATAATTTCACAGTTGTCGTCGTGTAGATACTTAGAATAAATATTTTTTCTTTATAAAATTTAATACAGCAAAAAAAATAATTATCTATATATAGTGTTTACAAATGTATATAACGAACATGATATCATTATATTTAAACAATCATCATTTTTGAAAATAGATAATCTTTTGTATGTGTTCGTAAACTCCAGTGAAATTTTGTGTTATAAAATTAAGCTTATTCTTTATACTATTGGAGGTCAGTGTTTTATCATTTTTAGATAAAATACATTAAAAATAATTGTAGTTATCTGATAAATGATATACATAGTCTAGCAACTGGCGCATCCTATATAGTCTGACTGTATTCTTCAAATCGTCAAAATATTATAAATTTGTTTTTTATGTTATAATTTGTTAAGTAGATACTTATTAGTAAAGACTAAAGAATGTAATAATCGTGTTATTTGTCGAATATATTTAGTGGTATTTATTGATTCAGTTCTCTCAAGGTTGATAATATTCATTTAACATATGTTATATTGTTATTTTTTTCTTTACAGTTTATTAATTTTTAAAATTAAGGCGTGTGTGTGTGTGTGTGTGAGTGTAATTATATTATTCGTTATAATTAAATATATAATTGAATTGCTTTTTTCGATTACATATGAATACCATTAAAGTTGGCAAAAAATTATTAATCAAATTTATATAACGAATTAGTGTTTATAGGTTACTAAACGATTTATAAATACTAAATTATTAAAACGTATTACATTTAATAAGATTTTCAAAACTTAAAACATAATTTTAGACGAATGAAACTGGTTTTTACGAATTCCTTAGTCCCTACCATATAACCACACAGTCGTTTAAATATGACACAGTCAGAACGAATCACTATATTCAATTTTTTTTTTTAGTATATAAAATATTTTAAAAAAACATTAATTATATATTATAACATTACCTTTTAACTGTTGTTTATACGCAAATAGCCTATTGTAATATGGCTCGTACTGAGTAGAATAACGTTTTTCTAAATATCGGTTTTTAATTTTAGAAACATCATTTAAACAACATTTAAGTTTAATGATGAAATCTACATGAATATTTTATGCGACTAATATTTTTCTAACATACGAAACTCCGAAACTTTGTTGTCACAAATAACAATTTTACAATCTACACCCAATATGTGTGTAAATATTAAAAAACAATACTAAAATTGTATTTTAATAGTTTACAATTATATATATATATATATATATGAATTTCCGAAATCAAATACTAGGTTGATATAAGTTTTTGAAATTTAAAATTATCGATTTCTTAAAAATTCCTAATTATTTCAGTTAAAAAAATTTTTATCAATTTTTACGTTTTTTTGTGCTTTTGTAATTGATACTATTAGTAGTATATACTTATACAGTAGTATATAGTATAAGAATCATCGTGCGTTGTATATATTTTTTATTCGCGTATGATAAAGTAAAATATAATGCAATATTCATGTTTAAAATCCGTTTAACAAAATAATATTTTAAAGACTTTAATACACTCGTAATTCTACAATATTATAATAAACCAATTGATAACGGGTGGGCTTTTGTTTATATCTCTTTATTAGTTATGTGTTATTAATTTATTATTTATTACGTTAAAATATATAGCTTGTAGTCTGTAATAATAGTATGTTATAGATTTATGCGTTTAAATATAAAATACTGATAAACTTTTAATATGACCTTTTTATCGACTTTATTATACACAATATAACAAAGAATGGAAAAATAATATACGGTTCTTGATAATAGAGTCCATACAAGTATCACTTATCTTAAAATATCTACTGAACGTATTTTTATTAAGAATAAATCAAATTGCACAATAAATATTTAGTTAGTTGTAATTGGATGTACAAAATTATAATAATTTACTTAAGAACTGAAAATGTTTAGTTTTAGAATAACACGTTATAATTAATTCGAACAATTAAAAGCAATAAATTTATTTTAATTTGTTTATTTTTGTACAGTATGCTATCTGATACACCTCTTTAGACTGAAATATTTCTTAATTAATATTCTTAGAATAGTTTTATTTTAATTATTATTTGGAAGATTAACTTATATGGTATTAAGCTTTGAATTTAATTTCCGAGAAAAATGTAATTCTCCAAATCGTAGATATTTGTATTTCCTTTAGTTATTTTAATTATTAATTCCATTAAATAGTGATTAGTTTATAGCTTTGCGGAGTAAGATGCCTAAACAAGATGTTTAAAGATATCAAACACACAACGTTTAACCAATTATGATTTAAGTTTTTAATATAATTCCCGTACAAAATCGTATCATACATTTTGTATTATAATATAATCGAAGTAGGTGTATTATTTATGTAAATTCGTTGAATATATAGGTATATAATGAAATTAATAGTATTATTATAATAGCTGTTTGTTATTGAATATATATTTATTATATTTTAAGTACTAAATTATAACTGTATATAACAATAATATACGTGTCATATAACGTGGAAATATAAGTAATAAGAATTATATGTTTATATTTACGTTATATTTGTGTATTATACAGTTTAGTTTAACGTAAACAAGTTTAATTATTTGGACATTTATAATATGTAACGCAAACCGCATAAGATAAATTTGAACTTGGTGTATTGCGAAGTTGTATACTTAAAGGCTTTAATGTTTACCCAACTTTCCAAGATTTTTCGATATTGTTTATAAAAACTGTATTCATTATCATAATATATACTCGTCTCAAATAAACGTTTAGTTGATATTCTCATAGACGATAGGTCCATAGTTATTAATTACATAAAACATTCCCTCGTAAGTCGTGATGTATAAACTAATGTACGATGTTACAAGAAAAATATTGATATTTGCCTCACGTTATTTATTTATACACGTTTTATGAGAATTTCGAATTACTATCCGTAATTTCATTATTAATTTTGGCGTAAGATAATAATATATTAAATACTAAGACGTTTGGAAATTGTTTCTACGATAATTGATATTATATATCAATATGTAATTATCATACGCCTTAACCACGTGTTTTACGAGTTGTGAACAAGTTAACGTTAAAATATTTTACTCGAGTTTTTTATATCGGAAATACTTTTTACCAATTATACCGTTATTCAATTAACGTCCAATACTCAATCGTATTAACATAATGTTATTAAATAGTAAGTATCGTACAGTACTGTTCGATAGATAACATGTTATACGCCCATGTGCACGATACGAGTCTAATGTTTTTGTTACCCCGTCGATACGCCCAACATTTCGTTTATCTAATCTCTGTTTCCAAGGACATCGTTAAATGTCTTGCTATCCGTACGCCAATATACGAAGAGTCCGGTTTGTCGGTCCTTCACAAAAATTACACGTGGCGATTGTGACGACGGCAGCGAAAGAAAACGTATTTTCTTTTCAAACATTCCGTTTGTGCGCGATCTTGAAACGTGTCTCCCTTAAGGGAAACTTAAGACGCTGAAGAGGGTAGACTGTATTGTACGACGGTAGGGAGGGGCGAATGTAGGACGTCGCTTTCCAATACGCGGCGCTTCTCTCGAGTACGTGCCCCGCTGCGTTGTCGTTGTTACTGCCGTACATAATTCGCTTTCGCCAAGCGATTTTGTTTTTAAGATCGCGTGGCGAACCCCAACGATATTGTCGAATCGACATCTTCGTAATAATATGAAATAAGACGGATACAATGATCGGGGATAACCATCGCCGCAACGGTGGTATTTCGTTGGACAAGGGACGAACCGATATCATCGCGCGGAAAATATTCACCGTGCGGGTATAATATAAATATATAATTTACAAGTTGTTTTGCTTTTCCTTTTAGCCGTTGTCCTCCACCACTGCCGCTGAGGTTCCCTAAAAACAACGATTCGTCCACTACTCGGGATTTAATGTCGCAAAAATATCGCGGTTAATACAACAACACGTACTACGTGATTATCGCGGGGGGACCGGGGGTAAACACGCGCGCGCGCCTAACCAGATATTTATATTTTTGTTCCGTACGCGCGTTAAATATGCGCGATCGGGATGTTATCATCGTTTTTCTCAACTACCTCCTCCTCCACCACCTCCTTCTCCTTCGCACGAGTTCGGCAGCTGGCAACGTTGCCAAACCGTGCGCGCACCGTCGTCACCCGAATACTACTATATCGTTGATACGGTTGGCCGGAAAACGTAACCGCCGTCGCGCCGTGTTTCGGCGAAACCAGAAGAAAAATCCGTGATGTGGGGTGGGGGTGAGGGTACCGAATTTACAGAAACGATATTCTTAGGCGTAGTCGGCGACGGTGGAACGTCGCGAAACGACGACGAAACAACAACAACAACGAAGACGACGGAACCACTTCTCCCGGCAACAACATCGCGCGTATCTACGCGGTTTCGTTCATGTGTGTGCGTGTGTGTGTGTGTGTGTGTGTGTGTGTGTGTGTGTTGTGCGCGCGCGCGCCCGCCCAAATCTCTAACGGGTGCGATCCGTCGATCGGGTTCGACGACAAATTTGTCTATGACGTTGCATAGCCGTTGCGCCTAACGAAAAAAAAAACCGACCGACGAAAAAACATCGCCGCGTTGCCGTACGCGTAACGTTTTTTTCCCGTACAGGGCGAGGGGAGCGAGCGAATGAGTGAAAGAGAGAGAAACACACACACACAGGAACGTTTCGTAAAATCGTACGGTGCTGCGACGGCGGCGTACCACACGGTTTGTCGGTGTTCCAACGCGTCAAGGCGGGTCCTTTCCCCTACCCACGGTCGCGGCAGCAACCTTAGGCGCACACCGCGCCCGCGCTCTCTTTCTCCCTCCCCCCTCACGATACCACCACCGGACGTCGTTCGCTCGCTCACACGCACGCACTGCGTTCGCGTGTTGTAGTCGTCGTCGCGCCCGCACCCGCCTCACTCTAACACGTAACACGGCCCCGACTACGCCGTGCGATCACACACTCACACACACACACACACCACCGTACGTAAATTTCGTACGCGTTTCCCGTTCGACACCGTTCTCTCTCCCCACCGGGCGCGTGTGCGTGTGCGCAGAACTTTGTTTTTTTCCCCGACGTGGTTTTTCGACGGACCGGACATCGCCGCCGAAAGTCGTCGTTACGCGTGAACAAAATACACGAAAAACGCCGCCGATCGCGCCGTCTCTTTTCCGCATAAATACGTTTTATTACGACCGTGTCGTGTCCGTGTGCCGCACTCTCGCGCGCGCGCGTGTCCGTTTACGTGTATGTGCGCTCGCGCCAGTGTCTCATGCCTGCGACCGATAACGTCCACGGCGACCGCCGTCTGCACGGGATTTCATCGTCCGTCGTCCGTTCCGCGTCGTCGTAGGAACAGCCCTCGGCCGTGTCCCACACTCCCAGTCCGTACCGTCGGCGCACTACTCTATCGTTTTTCGTTAAACGACTGTCGTGTACGGCGGGGGTGCTTTCGCGTATGATTTCAACGCCCCGAACGTCGACGTATCTCATCTTTCATCACCGCAACAACAACAACGCCGCCGCTATTACACGGCGGGAACACGAGGCTTACCGAGAGAAGGGAAAAACGCGCGTCCCGCTCTCTACTTTGCCACCTAACCACCGGATACTCGCAACCCCCTCGGGGGCCATCTCGACCTGTCTCTACCACCACCGGTAGTGTCGCACCGTCATTTCCGAAAAATATATACTTTCCGTACTTCGCGCCGAACAGCGTTCGTCTTACAATACAGTTGATCGTAATATTAATATCGTTCGGTCGTCCATTATTCGCTTCGGTCCGTACGACGATGCGCGAGCGCGATGATAACGGCGCGTAAAAAATAATGATAACGTCGTCATCGTCTCCCTCGTCCTTGTTCTGTCGTCGCCGTCGTTGTCGTTGCTGCTGCTGCTGCTGCTGCTGCTGTCGGTGCGGCGGCCGCGCGGTCCAAAGTTGACACCACGACGACTCGCCGCCTCGCCGAGTTAACCGATCAGGGTGTTCTTTCAGGTAAAAACAATCCCTTCCGTTCGTCTCTGTATTACTCGTGTACACATTTTTCTCCGCCCACGATTTTTTCCATGACGTGTACACGACGTCACTTCGCTTTTGTATTTGTTTTGTTTTTCCGTTCGTTTCGCGTTATACGAACGCACGCGGACGCCAGTCACCCTTCCATTTGGCCACGGTTGCCTCCTTGGAAACACGTTAACCATCCCTTGTGTACTTCTACGTTGTGTAGACTTAATTCGTATAAATAATTTGACGTGTGCAGTGGGTGTCATATGTGTGTTACCAATAGTATCTTACACGTTGTCTCGTACTCTTGGTAACCATATCACTATTTTGAAGTTAGTGTAAACGTTAAATGGCATACCCGCCAATGTCCATTTTTACTTGGGCCACTTGTTGGTTGTGTAAATCCTGCAGTCTTGTAACCTTTCGACACGTTGTCGTTTATAAAATAATATTAAAATGTGCCAGGTGAGAATTAATAATACAATTGTATTTCTATTCTTCCATAATTAGTATTGTAGGCAAGTCGTATGATATTCATTGTTATCGTTCAATGCTTGGATATTATTTTATTTTAATATTTATTATTGTCTCAGTGGTGTAGTTGATGTATTTACAAAATACATTGATTTTACTTTCGTTAACTTATAACCCTGTTTTATAATTTTATAATCTTATATTAGGTCATTATTCTACCTAATTCCAAACCATATTTTTGAAACTATAGATTCGTATTTTAAAGGGATGTGGTATTTTCATATATAGATATGCTTATTTAAAAGCTCATTTATTTTATGTAGTAAATATTCAGTAAATAATCAGTGTACCACAAAAAATGAATTATATAAAATTATATTTTTAATTTATGTATAATAAAATTAGATACTTATGTTGTTATTGGTGAATTATTAGTATATTTAAAACCATAAAATACAATCAATTTTTTTCATTCTATTTAGTTTAGGAAAGATATTAATATATAATGTTTCGTAAAATTGTTATATATTTTAATTAAATTAACTTAAATTTGACAACTTCCATCATTTTATATAATATCCTTTCTTCCTCATCTCCCAGCTATTTGGGGTTGACCACTTTGATCCGCAACCTCCACTTGACCTGATCTTCCATATCATTTACATGCCACAGTCCTCTTATCACAGTTACATAATTTTATATAAATTTAAGCTGATTTATATTTTATCGATTATTGGTGGATAATTATAAATTGTACGTTTTACTGAGTATCAAAGGCATTATGTACTGTCTATTTGAAAGATGTATAACCCATTTTTATCCTACCAACTAAATTGTCAATCATTTTATTGTAATTTGACATTTCATTTCAAATAAAAAAATATTTATAAAAGTCAAACATGCATAAATGAACAAATATTTATTTAAACGTACCCATTTTTTACGCTGCTAAATGTTAGTATTCTAGTAATACTTAAGAATTGTTTGTTTTATAAGTTGTTGGTTTCACTGTTTGTATTATGCATTAGTTAACTTATACACTGTATAAAGCATTTAAATCTTATGGAATAGTTGAAACACGACAGGCCTACGTTTATTAAGCATCCAATCATAATGTACCTATATGTTTTTATTGAGTTTTCAACAATAATCATTTATATTACAATACATAATATTTAAAATTTAAAAAAATTAATTTTATTCGTTCTTGATAATCAACCCTTATTTATTTATTCATTTACATTGGAATACTATGATATATTTTTACATACAAATACTTGTATGTATATACGAATATGTATGCTAGTTATTCTAAAACATTTTAAAATGAATTCAATATATTTTTAATAAACGATACCTACTATTCTACGATTTGTATCAAATCATTTTTATTACTTGGTAATTATATACATATTACTCAAAATTGTATATTATATTTGTTATACAATTATCTTAAAAATTAATTTATTTTATAGGCACGTTTAAAAGATATACTCGTAATTTAATTTGAAATAATTATCTAGGTATTTTTATCATTATGGATGTATTATATAAATAATTTCTTATTCAGTAAACTATTTGAATTTTTAATGGAGAATTATCACTCATAAAACATTAGAATACTTTTAACTTAGATTTTATTATGTATCTAAGGTTTTTTAATATTTGGCTTTGAATTGTACATGATTTTTAATTATTTTATTAATTTTAATGTCACGAAAATTACATTTTTGATGAAAGTTAGTACTTTTTACAACATTTTGGTACAATATGTAGTATATTTAAATTTTCAAAATATAAAACAAAATGAATAGGATTTTTGTAATTAAATAATAACTATACAATTACTTATCTGAATTCTTAAATAAAAATAAATGTATGTAGTAAAATAAGTATATATATATTCAAAGACCTTATACTATGCATTTGTGCCTAACAAAATAAAACTAAAACAATATTATATTAAATAAAAGTATTATTAACCCTTTTTCAAAGTTGAAAAAATATTTAAATTAGTATTAATTAATTTAGTGCCTTATTATATTAAAATATAAATTATCAAGTTTAACTCTATATATTTTTCTTATATTCTTGAAATATTTTTATTGTTATCTGTAAAACAATTAGTTAAGTATATTAATAAAACTAATTACATTATAATTATTAAGATTATTTACTATAAACAATATTTAAGTAAATAAATTTGTTTATATAATTTAAGATTTTTTTTTATATCTACTTATCATATATTAATTTAATATCATACGATGAATGTTAGATTAACATTATTTTCCATTAAGGAACTTCTTTTATTTATTATCCATCTATTTTTTTCTAATTATCTTTATTTTGTTTTTGAAGTATCAGTAATTACACATTATTTTAAATATTAATTTCAATTATCATAAGTATTTGACTAATAAATGTAATTTTTATAGTTTGTGTATGGTTAAATTATAACTATCTATGTATTTATATTATTATCTGTAACATATTAATTACATTTTCTTGATGTTTTTTATTATATTTATTTCTTTTATTTTTAAACAAAAGTTGTTGTTTGTTACAAGTAGAGTACATTACATAGTACATTGCATAGTCATCATTTGTATTTTGTTATGGTATGTATTCGTTCATAAGGTTTATAATAACACTTTCGTGAATAAAATATAAAATAGTAATATTGTAGGATAATTCTTAGTAAAAATAAACAAATATTTTTTATTTTTATAACAATTTGAAGAAAATAATTATTGATTTATTATAATTAAAATTTGTTAAAAATAAAAAAGATTAAGAAAACGTTTGAAAATTATATTACATAATCTTGATTATTTACGTTTCAAATTATTACGTTTATTGTGCTAATAAGAGTATTTTTGTATAAGTAAAAATCAAATAGTGTCTAGACAAGCATATTAATGACATGTCATTTTTCAGAGATAAATATAATGTATGTAATATTTGTAGTATGTCGAAAATTACAACGACAGAACAATAATTGTTTTGTACAAATTATAGGGGTATAGGTACATAATACGTACCATGTATATTATGTACTTTAAATAGAACATTTCTTTTTCGTGTGATTTGTTTAATTATGATTGAAACATCGAAAATATTTATGAATGGGTTTAATTTGATTTCGACTAAATGTGTTTTAAACGCAAAACAATAAGTAAAAGTAGATAAATATTAAAAATAATTAATGGTCGTGTAGTATTGCGGTTATGTTTAGAAAATATAATACCCATAGATATTTCGGTTTGATTTTCACATAACTAATATAAAATAATTTTATAATGACAATTTGGTCTTACAATGATTCAATCCGTATTATTTCCTATACAACATAACCGCAGGAATTATAAGTTACATATATTTTACATTGTAACTCGCATTATTTTTGTTTCGAAAACATAGAATATTCGTTTAAATGTGATTTAACACAAACAAAAGTGTATTCATTATTAATTTTATAAATTGGATATAAATATCAGGATAATGCACAGAAAACAAGTATATAGGCGATTACGTAACAATGACCTTCGTGGACAGATGTACACTATCAATGTAAAAACCTCAGTTAGGAAAAAGGCCACTTGTGTGTTTAGAACAAAAGATCGAATCAATTATTAATTATTGTATATTATATGTATGTTGTATAAAATACACTTAAATTACCTGTTGTTTCAACAGTTGTAGGCGCGTGTACCTTATGAAGTATACATTTATTTTCTAGAACCGTTTTGTGTTTTAAAAATGTGGAATAAAAAATATATTCAATTGATTTTCATACGCCCTTTTAATCATTTTTATTTTCAATTTTCGTAGTAAATATTATGTATTTATAATATATTATGTAAGAATATTATTAAGTCGCGTATTAGTATCATTATACCCAACTATCATTTGCGATACATATACGGTCGTGTATTAGTTTTTGATTGTTTTGTAATACGTTTAATACGAATTTTTAGATGCTCGACAATATCTACTTTAAAAATAGTTTTGGTTTATCGTTAAATATATATATAATACATTAAGGTTTCTCCACTTGTGTACAATAATTTTATGTCCAATTTATTAATTTACTTTTAGCCGACAATCTAAAAATATCCGTTTATTTCGATATACCTGAATGTAGGTGAATAATTACTTTTTATTAATTGAAAACAATAATATATTTTGGTTATTTTATTTCAGATGTAATTGTTTTAATTTTAATTCGTATAAGTTATCTAAACAGATGAAAATAGTGTTCGATCACTTGAATTTAATTTTTAAAAATAATCATACATTTATTTATATTGGTTAAGCGTTTATATATTTTTTGTTATTTTTTTATAAAGTATTTTGATTTTGATTTGTTTGTTTTCAATTGTTTATTTTTATCACATACGAAATTTACCGCGGTTATGAATATAGTAATTAACTGATAAGTAATCATATTTTAAATAATATTCACAACTTAGAACAAATTTATTCATTGTTTGAATTAAAACCGTTTTTGTACCCTAACTAGTCATAAAAATTATATTTTTAAAACGTAATTTCATTTTAAGTATAACGTTTAATTCTTGTTAGTATTCGCAAAATTCGAGTTATCAAATTGAATTTAACTTTAAAAACAATTTTATCATATCAGTAATAAATTCAAAAGTCTGTCATACGTGGCCATGCTAATATTTGTTATCTTAGTTTAGACTGACATAACAAAATTCCAAAACATTAGGTTTTAAGTGAGTATTACTGAATATTACCGTCTTATAAAAACACAAGAAAATAACAATGCTAAATCTTCCCTGTATATAAAACGTTTTTCAATTTAACATTTTAATTAAATACGTATTATAAATCACAAAAAGTAGATTGACATATAGAAAAAATGGAATTGTCTCTCTTCTCTTGTTGTATGTAATCCAGCGCATAGTGTTAAATATCAATTTTGAAATTCATGATAATAAAAAACAGAAAGTAATTAAAAAAACCCATTTTAAACTCAGTTTATTCAAAAAACGATTACTTTCGTAGTTTTTTCAAAAACTCGTTAAAATTTGACAATTGATGATTGTAGAAAATATTCCCCTTTAAATGTTGCTAAATAGAAATCTGTACTTCAGTATTAATTTACAATGCGAATTACTTTGGTTTTACGAAGTCATTTTTTCTATTATGCGTTCAATAAGCCGTTACAGTTAATGAATGTTAATGTAGCAAAGTTGTTTTCCCTGGAAATTCGGCTAGATAATAATTATACTTCCAATTAAACACATCTAATTCTTTAGTTATCCACATATTTGTTGATCGATGATTATAAAAATACTATGTCAATATTTAGCTTAATAACACATTATATTTACGAAAAATACAATCGAAAGGTTTGCCACCATTGCATTTAATTTTTTAAAAACAATAAATACTAGCGATTAATAATAGCCGTTTAGTCGATCTTCTCAATTAAAATTATCTATATAAAAAACGGTGCCATAAAAAGCTCACAGATTTAGTGAATGAGCGTATAGTGATTTTTTGAATTAGCTTGCAAGTAATCTAGGTGTAAAATATAATGTACATAAAGTGATTTATTATGACGATTTTTATAATATATATTATTGAAATATAATTTTTCTTGTGTACACTTGGTATAAATTAAAGTGCAAATGTTAGACGATTTTATCCATGGTATACACATACTTCAATGGCTTACATTATGACTTCGTTTTTATCGTTGAAAATAATTAATGTATCTATCATTTTAATTGTAATACAGTTAGCAAACAATAACAATAAAATGGTTTTAAAAAAAAATTGAATCAATTTTGTCTAGATTTTAGTATTTAAACCATTTGTTCTTACGCTTGTTAAAAGTTTCAAAATGCGCGCGTATCTAAAAATGCTATCCATGCTAGGTCATTATTGTAAAATGGTCGTCATGTATGAGGGTTGTTTTTATACGTCTCCAGCATAAATCGGGATGGATATATTACGCTTCTTGAGAATGAAGATACGGTGTTTGTGTGTGTGAATCATATATAAATGTAGGTCGTGTGGGTGAATACACACGATTCACGTTTATGGCTTACCGTAAGTCGACGCTACGGGTTACTTTATATAGTTAATATTTTACATGAAATATGGTATACGTTTTCAATATCCTTAATTTTATAAAACAACATTTTCAAAATAATTTAGTGTTATAACATATAATTAAGTAATTTTGTGTGCATCGTGTGACAAAATTCGACCGTGTTGGTATTATTTGCATATTTTTTACGGATATTCGAAACAGTTTTTTACTGGTAAAATAGGATTAAAATTTATTTTACACGATAAAAAAATTGTTTCGTATTTTTGCATAATATATATACTCGGAATTTTAGTTTTAAGTTTCTATATATAAGTAAACTCCCTGTTTCTGTCCATCCATCCTATCGATTCATTGCTATAGTTACCAATATCGGTATCATATAATATATATCGTTTATAAAATAATTATTTATTTACGTATTGTTTAATAATGCAATGATGTAGATGAAAATTTAATGAAAACGTTTTTATGTATTCATAGTATATAATATAGAATTATCATACAGCATAACTCATTAATAAAAAAGTTTATTTACAAATTAAATGAAAAATTCGTTTAGAAACTGGGAACTTGAAACACTCGTATAATGGACTTTTTTAACCTTCCTATTATTTTACCGTTATCTCATAAGTATTTCACTAAACGTTGTTAATCAATACATTTGTACTTTGTTAACAAGCTGCCTAGTTTGTGTATGTGCCTTTTTTAAAAAATATTATTTTGTATTTCCACTGGGTTTTAGTGTTACGAGAAGTTTAGGGAACAAACAAAACTATTTCGACTTAATTCGCGTATCAATTTTTATTACATTTAAACCAATATTGATTTTAATGGGGTATCATATTTACGTTATTTGCTCTTATAGTTCTACCCGCAAAACGACATAATTAAAATAATAATGTATTTCGTAAAACTTAATTAATATGTATTATACAGTAAATGTCTCGCATGTTTCTTCGGACATATGAAATAAAATTGCATGCAAATGGTGTACTTTGAACGATTCGTTTTTAATGCTTGAGCCGCTATTCGTCTTGCGACATACGTAATATTATATATGCGCGTAATGAACTTACCATTTATCAGCCTTTGGAATGAATAGTACTAAATAATTTTATAAATTCATCGAAATGTTTTTTTCGTGATGTTTACCCGTAAATATCATCCGAGTAGAAATAGAATATTGTATTGAATGAAAAAAATGCATACGACCTCTATCTACAACTCTGTTCGTTTTACTTGCGATGTACTCAAATCTTTATAGAGTAACCTAAGATGTTCGATTTTCCACCTGTACTTTAATTTTAAAGGTCTCTAAAAAAAAAAGCGTTTCGAGTTTTAAATAATATACACAATAATATCTGCATTTCGTGCTACGCAATTATTTAAAGTTTTGGCCTAGAGTAATAATAAGACAAGTTAGTGAACTGGTTTTATTTCCGCTCGACGTTTTACTCGTGAAAATTGGAAAATTAAAATATCTATAGAGGATTTACCAACAATATTTTTTTTAAAATGATGTGTCTTTAATAAATTGTGAGAAGTTCTCTTGATAGTAGTGATACAAATCATGTTTTTAACTTGTCGGAATTATTATTTTTAAAAAGATTAACAAACTATTATTTTTTCTGTGACGCTTTTTTGTATAATGTATATACAGACTTACTTCGTGTATACAATCTTAAAACAGTTTATACCTATACATAATTTTCGAAACTTTAGTTTTTATTTTTTTAATTCAGCCATAAAAACGAATTATTTTAGTTCAATTAACATCATTAATTGTGTATACATATTTTCTATGTTTCAGATAACGTATATAGTATTACGTTACTTACGACTCGATAAAAAATTGATATGTTGGGAAGCAGTCTGCACCATCACAGAAACATGTCATTTCCTCATGGTGGTAAGTACATCGTTGTTTTGTGTAATCTGTGCTCGTAAAATGGTTCGATATTGATTTTATTAATAAAAAATTGAAAAAACTAGTAACGCAAAATGGTGTATGTTAATTTTACTAGTTTTAAGAATTATGGATTTTTCTCTTTGAACAAAATTAACCAAAAGAAAAAGATTTGGACCCTCTTCCTATGTTTCCATCCATTTAAATAAAATTTAAAAATCAGAAAGGAATAAAATGTAGTTATAATAATCGATTGGAGGACCACTGTATAATTTCCCAAGACCGATGAATTGTTATTAATAGCATAATATATTTTGTTTCGTTAAAACTTGAAACCTCATGTTGGATACATATTTCTAATCGTTATGGTTTGTATATTATTATATATATTATAAACACGTGTATATTTGTAAAAATTAGTCTATTAGCCACACTGGGGTTGTGTAAAAGTCACTGTCCAAGGTTGAATTACGATAGTGTACGATTGGGTGCCTATTAATAGTTGGCGAATACAGCCCGCGTGCTGATATCCATAGCGCCGTATAGCGTCGGTAGGCAATGTTATCGTTGTGTATAATACAAATAATAATTTCTGGTTAAAAAAACCATCGCCGATAACTTTTGTATATTTCATTTAGATTTCGTCTATAATATGTTGTTATCGACGCTGTCATCCATTTGATAATTTTTATCATTTTGTGTATACAATATCATCGATCGTGGGCTTCGAGTATAATAAATCTGCTGCTTGTATGACAGATGATTAAAAGTAAATCGACAATCTAATAATAGTACGTATGTTTTTATGCTGTATTGGGTCTCAATAAGAATACTGAATTGTGTGAAAGAATTTTATTTTCAAATTTTGTGAATAATTCGAAAAATAAATAAGTAGTCAGCGTATTTTCATAGGGGATAGTTTGGCTTATAAATCGTCATTAAAGACCTGTAATTGGTCATGTTTGCATTATAAATTTCTTTAATTTTGGTTTATAATAAGTACTTATCCCTGCAACTATAATAGCCATAGTTGTTTTGTACTTAAAAATTTGATATTTTGTGTGATATTTTATTGTAATAAATATATATAATATATATAAAGTATATCCTTAAAATTTTTTTCAATTGTATATATTTTTTATGACTGATTTAGAAAAATATTTCCAAAAAATGCAGTATAAATCATAATTTAACCATTAATCATTTAACATCCATACATCCAAGTTTTATCTAGTTGTAGGTAACCTTGTGTAACTTTCAATTAATGTATATTAATTTATAGGTAGTTAAGTCATATATATTGTATTTGGTATAATGTCTGTGATTATAGGTCAACAAAGGTATATATTTATGAATAATAGTTTAAATAGTGATCCGTAGTAATATTTACAGTTCATTTAATTTTATTTTTTTAATAAACTATATTGTTTTTTACTTTTTATCGTTAATTCCAATAGCTTTTAAATAGTGCTTGTAATTATTACTTTTTTTAACAAAAAAAGCTCAAATTACACAAGTATGTCCCTATCAAAACAATTTCAATCACTCAAAAATCAATTTTCATTTATGCAAACAATTTTTCAAAAATGGAAAGTAAATTTAACTTGTTCTTTAAAATAAGTACTATGTAAGTATATAAGTGATTATTTCTTATAACTGTTGTATAAATTGCCCATTATAATGTGTTAAATATTTTATATAACTTGCGAGACTCCATGAGGAAATATTCAATGATTAACAAAAATATTAGAAATACATATTTTTATTAATAATTTTATTTTATTAGTCTTAAACTTTTTTGTTATTTTAATTTGAAAATAAACTATATAATATATATAAAGATTACATATCATCCACAAAATATGTTGTAAATAAATTGTTTAACAATAAATAAAATTTATCCAAATAATTATGTATTATCATATCAGTTAAAATAATTTCATCATTAACTAATTTTATTTTTTTTAATTATATTTAAACAAAATAGTGGCTTCACATTATATATCATAGATTGGAGTTACAGTCACTGTATGTTATTGTAATCCTATTATATATCTTATATATTTCAATTAAGTTTTTATAAATTCTTCAATCTTAAAATAAAAACTAAAATATTTGTTTGTGTTTTAGGTTCTGTGATACATAATAATAATATGCCTCCAACTGTTAGTAAAAAGATGGGTAGTGGTAGACTGAATGCCGTAGTGAACAAACTTCATTTAGCAAAACAATGTTCAACGGATAGTTCTTTTCCAGAAATGGTTTCTGAACAAAACCGTATGTCAATGATACAAAATTTATTGAATCCTGCACCATCAGAAAAGAAAAACTTGCGTGCTCCTCCAGCTTTATTTCCTCTCACGTCTGAAGTTACAATCCAACGCTATCCAATTGTTCATCCAGTACAAGAGAAGCCACTAGATGTTTTTCAAAGACTTAAGCGTCTTGGAACAGACATTGAAATGGAAGAAATTAAGAATGAAACAACATTGAGCCTTATACCTGCTTCAACACCATCTCAAAATGCTTCTGTTTCATGCATTCCAACAAACAATTTCAAAACTAACTCTTCAACTACCAGTCTTATAATTCTACCACAAACCAATGTGTTCAATAATAGAAAAATACCAGAGCCATCTGTTGTTCTTGAAGTAAAGTTAACTCCAAAAGAAAAAGCTCAAAAAATTATTTTTAATAGTAAAACAGACTTGAGAAGTTATGTATTTTCAATCGATCAATCTCAAATTCGTATGACAAATAATGGCAACAAACTATACTCATGTAATGTTTGTTCAAGTATATATCAACGAAGAGGTGCTTTAAAAAAACATTATTTAAAAGCACATATTAATTATCATTATTTAACATCTCGTGATTTGCAAATTGCTGGTTTTAAGGGTGATAGACTTGAAAAAATGGTTAATAAGTGGAAGCACACAAAAGATCAGATTGGTTACTATCATTGTCACAAGTGTTGTTTATCATATACAACAGCCTTAGAATTACGTAACCACGTAATGAGTCATCCTACTACATTACAATCTCAAACTGTGAAAAAATTACCCGATATTGTTACCAATGTTTGTGAATTATGCTTATATTGTGATAAAAAAATTGAAAATGAAGAAGATCGTAAAAGCCATTTATCTAAGGTACATCCAACCAAAAGACGAAGTCATGTATGTCCATATTGCCAAATAAACTTTTTTGATTTGTACACATTACAAAAGCATATGTGTAATGTTCATGAAGAGCTATACTTTGGATGTGCAGAATGTAAAGAACGATTTATTTCAAAAGAGTTGGCTAAAAATCATAAAACCATTTGTTTGAATAATTTATGTATAAAATTAGAGTCTGACAATAATGTAAGACATGAGTTTTTGATAGAAGAACCTCCTAAGATTGAAATTATAGAATTGAAAATGGATGAACCAAATAAAATTAATGTTAAAAATGAATTATCCATCGAAGGGCCAATAAAAGAAGAATCTAAGAAAAGAGATGAATCAAAAAAAGATGATTCACAAAAAGAAGAGTTAAAAAAAGCTGAGGAATCTAAATGCTATCCATTTTACTGTCCAGACTGTAAAAAAGGATTTACTCAGCAGCCAAATTTGGCAAGACATATGAGTTTAGGTCATGGTAAAAAGTTAGAATATAAAAAATCTAAAAAATTACTACAGACTACTAATAAGATAGTTTTGCCCAAAAAATATATGAAAACTCAAGAAAAGGAATTGAAAGATGAGATTCAAGATTTATCAGCAAAAGGAACTCAGTATGTTTTTTTAAATAATAAAAATGAATTGGTTACCAAACAAGGTATTCCTTTTGATATCTCTTATATGAATCTTGAGACTCAAATTCGAATCAGACGTATGTTGCCTTCTTTAAATCCCAGTTCATCACCAATTGAAGATGACATGAGTTCTTTAGAGATTGAAGCAGCTGCATCATATGGTTTTCCAAGTTCTCACGGTATGTGAAAAAAATGAATTAATTTTATTGTATTTATAAATTATTTTTTTATTAAATAGATGCTGAAAGGAAAAAACTCGAAGGATTCAGTGGTGAATGGTTATATCCACGTAGCTATATTTGTTCAGCGTGTCCAGCAACAGCTTCTAATATTTGGGATATATTTTATCACAAATGGAGTGTACATCCTAATGTACTTTGTCATCATTATGATATACCTTTAGATCAACTTCCATCCCAAAAATGGGTAATTTCATTATATTAACCCAGTAGTGCTGATATTTTTAATTTTTAATATATTTTTATTAATAATTTGAATATTTTTACATTAAACTAAAAAAAAAAAAAACGATAAACTTTTGTATTATATTGTAACAAATAAAGTAAAATATTTTATAAATAAAAATTATTGGAAAAAATTATTTAAAATAATTAATACACAAACCTACAAAACATTTTGAACAAATTTTACTTATAATTGACTTGCAGTTTATCCAGCCTATCTTTTTTGTATTTAAATAAAATGATAAATCACATTAAAATATATGTTATATGCAAGAATTTTAAGAATAAAATTATTTAAAAAGTTGTCCTGGTCCTTGGGGTCTATTCCTGTATTTTTCTAAATAATTATTTACAATTCTTAAGTCTAATTAAAATATTTTATGATTGTTCTGTTTTATTGTATAAAATCCAACTGTTTTGCATTGTCACGTTAAATACCTACATAACTCGTAGCCAATACTATTATTTTCTATGAATTCCTAAGTGTTAACATCCAACATTTTAATTTATTTCATAATAGGTGCTATTGGCACCTCCCAGCAATACATTGTACATTGCAAAAAACCAATGATTTTATATATTGGTTTTTTTTTTCTAGAAAAATTTTATACGTCGCCAATTTGTTTAATATTATATGAAATAAAGATCATAGTTAATAATGCATATTTTGCCCATCAAACATATAATAAAGACCGTTATTTTTTCCTCTTGTTGTTTCAAAGCACTCGCCTTGCATTTTCATTAATAGTTTTTTATTAATTCTAAAACAGCTTTTTGGTATTCCATTTTAGTAACTCTAAATCAGAATTAGCATTTGGTCTTTTATTCTAACGTAATTCTAAGTTAACTGAGTATCCATTTTTATCTTTAGGCACTATACCTTATATCATAACGTAATCAGTTTATCACAAATAGTTTACAATTGTGTTTTATAAAATATTTAATTATACTTGTTTTCTTCATATCTTGTTATTTTTAATATCCCAGTAGTAATATTTGACGGTAAATTATTATAATTAATCATTGTACAAATATATGAACATTATATTATATATAATATAAATAAGTAGTGTTTTTTAATATTTCTAAAACTATTTAAAATCTTAGCAAAATTATGCTTAAACTGCCTTATAAATCGTAGTACAAATATTGAAGATAAAAACAAGATATATGTATTCTACGTTTTTCGAAACAATAGGCAATTTTATGAAAATAGTGTGAATTAGTAACTATGTACCTACATTTATAAAGATATAGATGATCGATAAAGAGAGTTGATTTAAATATTCTAGACATATTATTATTATATTGAAAAATATGACTTTTATTTGAATAAAGATAATATGTAGGAAAAAAGTTATATATATAATAAGATAAAATTTGTTACCGTAGTTAATAAAAGCTAATAAACTTCATTTAATTCATAAAGTATTTACTTTAATTATTAATATTATATTTGTATTTATAGCGCCCTGAAAGAAACTTGAGCCGTGTTGGATTGTTGTCTGAATGTGATGCATTACAAATTGAGGTACCGCAATGTACTAAATGTGGTAAATCAGAAAATGACATTGCTCAACTCCATAGACACATATTAGATTGTGGCGGAGATACAGAGTGGCTTAAAACAATGGTGCATACAACTAAATCACCCAATAACAAAAAATCTAGGTAAGTTATATATATATACACACACACACACACAAATGTTTTAATATGATATATTATTTTAAAGAAAAACTTGGCGACCCTTTAACTTCCGAAGACGTAAAAATGGTGGTAGGGCTAGACATGGTCTTAAACGAACTCCACCTACACCACCTTTACCAGTTGTTAAAACTAAACCTGGTGATGGTAAGTACTATATAATGTTATTTCGTTTCTAGATATCTTAATTTAATTATTATATTGTATTGTTTTTTTTTTCATAGCTGAAAGTGTGAGTCGTATGATTGCTGATCTACCTCCTAAAAGAGTCACAAGACGATTAGTTTTTGAAACTCCAAATGGAAATAATCAAGCAACAATTAATAGCGTAAGTATTATAGCATAATCTCTATAATAATTATTTTCCCATTCACATATTTATCATTAAAACTTGGTGGGTATTTCAAAAAATTTTTAAAATTCATTCTCAAATTTTCTAATGGTTAAATATAAATAATTTATAATTTATACTTAAAAATTTACACGCTGCTCTGAAACAAAAAGAAGTCTTTGTGCTCAAAGGTATATTTAGATATTGAAAACGTTGATTTTAAAAAACTGATTTATAAAGTTATATTTTATAATTATTTTAGGTTCCTATTGACATGAGCAGCCGTAATCCAACTGTTTCAAATTCAACAACATTTAGTAAAAAAATTAAAAAACCATTACCACCAATTATACCTGAATCTGCCATGCTTATTTCTGATGCACCAGATTTCTTACGTAGTCTTAACATAATGCGTGCCCCACATAAGCCAGTTGAACAAGCACTTCCATGTACTAAGACTGAAACTGAAGAAATTATCGCTGCTATGAAAGAAACATTAATGGCTTCACCTGCACCCACTCCAATTGTTTTACCTAAAAAACGTAAAAGACCAATGTATGATTTTAAGCAATTGGCTGAAAAAATTGCCAAGCATGACCATAATGAGATTCTTGATCCAAAAATTGAAGTAACCCATGACAATGCAGAAGAGACTATTTCCATTCCAGTGGTAGTAAAAAAAAAAGGCAAAAAATTAATGAATGAAGTAGAAGTTGGACTAATTAAACAAAATAGATTACGTAGGAAAAGAGCAATTCCTCCAAAAGTACCTGACAAGGTTCCAGTTCCAACAAAAAAAGCAAAGATTGAAGTTCAAGAAAAAAAATTGAAAAATGTATTAAAATCCACCACAGTATTGAAACCTAAGAATCAAACCCAAACAAAGAAAAAAACTAAAGCTTCTGAAAAAAAAGTTATTGATGTCAACTTTGAATCTAAAATACAAACACGTAATAGGAAGAAAATTTTTCTTGAAGAATCCTTGTCCAATGAGGTATCTTCAGTAAAAGAGGATAAATCAATTAATAATAATGAATCAACTAATAGTTTTGTTGACTTTGAATCTAGTCAAGAAACCTCTTTATCTGAAGTTCCTTCAAAGAAAACTGTTAAAGTAAATCCATTTAAGTCTAAGGCTAGAAACAGGAGAAAACCCGGTGTTTTTTTTGGATCGAGAAAACGGAAGCGTAATATGAAGACTGAAAATAAAAATCAACATCCTACATCTAACGAAGTCGATATACCGTTATCTAAAATAATACCAAAGTTAGAGTTTTCCAATTCAAATACATTAATTTCAAAACAAATTGATGATGTACAAAAGTATAACGAGGAATTACAAGATAATACTAAAACTGAAGATACAGTGCAAAAAGCGCCATCTCAGGAATCGCAACAATATGCTCAAAATGAACTTTTAGAAGTGACAATTAAAGAAGAAAATGAAGTCACTGCTCCAATTAGTGCTGATACTCCAGAACTCTTAGAACCTGAAGAAGCAGCAGAACCACGTTGGCTTACACACGCCGATATTTTTTATGACTTGCCTTCATCTGTTAGTTTAGGTTCAATACTGAGCTCAGTTAATCAGGCTAGTTAATTTTGCTTAAAATATTTATATTTCTTATAAGTGTACTAATGTTATTGTTTAAATAGATTTTGGAAGGACCTGATTGTAATACAGCAGGCTCAGACGTAAATGATTATTCATGGACAGAACTCCAACGTGCAATGGGAGCTACTGATGAAGAAATGGCTATTTTACATAATTTTGGTACAAATTCGTCTCAAAACAATCAAGATATTACTAATGAAAATCGTTCAAACCTGTTAGATTTGGATACCAATTCTAATCAAGTAATTCGATTAATACCGTATATTTTATTCAAATTCAATTAAGAGAAAAACAATTTATTATTTTAGGACCCTCAAATGAATAGTGAATCGAATTTCAAATGTAAAGTGTGTAATCGATCTTATAAAGGTGTTGCAGCATTTCGTATACATTCACTCGATGTTCACGGTATAGAAAATCCAGAATTAAGTAAGTTATTGGTTGAAAAAATGATTAATTATTATTTATTAACTTTTTACAATAAAGCTAAGTTAATTTGATATTTATAATTATAGTATTGACTGATATTGATATAAAATGTTTGAGAATATTATGGTTATAATTTATGACTGTTAATTATCCGTCAGAATATAATAATTAACATATTTATTTCTCTAACAAAATTTAAATAGGAACAAATTATGTGTACAATTAATTTTAAAAGTATCCATTTGCGTGTGATTTATATTTAAAAGCAATTTTATTTTTCATAAATAAAATTCCAAAAATTTAAATTTTAATAGGTTAGTTTTTTATATTAAAAGAAATTAAAATATATAATTATGCTGTCTGTTGTTTATAATGTATGTTTATAGTTGTATACATACTTTTCGTTAATTATTTATACATTAAAAAAATTATTTCATTTTCACTTGCAAAATTTTGTTTACTAAATATTAAATGTGTTTTATCATGTCTTTATTTGGATGAGAAAAAGTAGTAAGTTAATGTATAAAATATCATCTTAATATTTCCAATAGTTAAATTTTATTTTATTGCTATTTATTATTGTTTAAACATTTTAATATAAATGTAATAATTTTTAACCGTTGTAAGGTGTATTTTTTATATATGAGTGCACAGATTAAACAATATAATTGAAAACAACATTAATTACGATTAATACACGTTTGTATGTATAATTATTTTCATTTTCAAATATGTAAATTTCATAAGATGGTCTAAATTTTTTGAAATTTTGTACATACACACGTTCATTATTGATAACAATTTCAATAAATAAATATTTAATTGGTTATATTTTGTCACATTGAAAAAATTAACCACGCTGTTACTTTACAACGGTTTAATGAAATACCTATTAATATTTTTTACTAAAAAATAGTCTATTATTGGAAGGATTAAGAATTTATTGATTTTTTTATATGACGACTGCTGAGAAAAACTTAGTTCTGTCAGTTGTTGGTCAAATTAAGAAAATGATCACACATATAGAAACATATTGTGTGGTATATTTTTAGTTCTTAAATTGTGTCACACTGATATAACTAGATTTTCTTTTTGGTCGTCGTACTAAGGAGTAAACTTAGAGCTAATAGTTTTTTTTTACACTCGTATTTATTTTTATAGTTAATGTTATTAAATCTGAATACTTGCTGGTATGTTGGGTTTGCAAGCTTGTAATAGAAGATGGACCAGAAGAACTCGACGAACATATGACAAGAGATCACGAATTTGATGATGCTCAAAATAGGTATATTTTATCAGCTTGTGTGTTGTTATTTGATTTGATTGGCGCAAATGACATAAATGACAACGTATTAAATTAATTTTAATAATTCCAGTGAAAATGGTGGAAAGGAGTTGAAAAATAAAATGGTTAGCAAGTTAGGTGAAATTTTGGATCAAGCCTTAAAAAATCTCATTTCTTCTACACAAAAACCGTAATAATTATAATCAGTTGCAAAGTTTTCGTTCCAATTTTTACAATTGTTTGATAATTTGTTTCAGAAGTGTCGACAAAACTTGGAGTGGCGGTGCGATAACTTTATTGGGAAAATTGTGCGCGTTACGTAACAATGAAAAAAGCACGATTGTATCAAGTAGCATTGCTAATTCAGCTCTTGCTAAAGATTTGCGCAAAGTCATTGGACGTAATAGAAATGGGTCCAGTGGAAAAACGCAACCCAAAAGATTACAATCGGCCCATGCTCTTCGGCAAAACGCACGTTTAGCAGCGTTGTCCGAGGCTGCCCAGCGACTTACGCCTGTGTTAGATCCAGATAATTCACCCACTATTTACAAGTGCCCTATTTGTAACATTGGGTAAGAAATAATATACAACTGTCGCCAATTAAATGTAACCTACTAATCTAATCGCACTTTGAACATCGCAGATTTGAAACCACGAGCACAAGAAATAAGCACATAAGTCGAGCACATAATAGTACAAACAAATCCAACCGTATTGAGACAGTTGTTCAATGTAAGTATATTACCCATATGGAATATTATTCTTTTCGAAATTATATTACCAGGCGTGTAGTGTAGGCAATTTCACTACATTCGTACATATTTGTATTTTGAAGGATATTGTTAATTCGCTGTAGTGTTTACATATCAATCTCGTTTCATTATTATTGTTTGCGTACCTAAATACTTTTCACCATTGTAATAATGGTATTTGTTCAGACGTTAAGTTTTCTTATATAACTGATTAATAAATTGTATTTTATAGCCTCTTCGACTCAACAGCCATCCCAACCAGCTACACCAGAAGAAATACCCAAATCGCCAACCAAAGTGCATCCAATGTTTGCACTCGGCGCAATGAATCGCAAGGGATTAAAGAAATTTAACAGTACTTGCAGTGAAGAAGTGCGGGCTCGTGCCAAACAGGCTTTGCGCGATTTAGAAATTAAATCGCGGTTAAAACATTACACATTTTCTGGTGACCAACCCTCGCCCAATTGATTATCAATCAATCGTTGTTGCCCTTTTGTTGTTCACCTTTGTATTATATTTCCATATTATTGGATTGCCAAAATGTGTTCAATTCACCTATAAACTGTTTATTTCATTTATTATCAAATTTGACTATAGATGAAATTATGTATTTGTAAATAAATTTCAAGTAAACTCAACTATTTGTAATAAATTAATGTTTCATATTTTAATTCCTTATAAAGACATTTTTTTATTTGTAATTTTTTTTTTTACCTTTATGTTAATCATTTTCTAGGCAATTTAGACTGACTAGTGAAGTTGTTTTTTTTTTTTTATATATATTTACATAATTACATTTTTTAACCGTACAAAAAATGTTCTAAGGAGCCTACAAAACTATTTCAAATATACACAATTTTTTTTTAAATCGACAATTTCTTTTATTTTCTAAATATTAACTTATTATTTATTATATTTTTTATTAAAAATAATGTATTATACTTTAACTTCTGACTATGATTCGCGTAACTGATGTGCCTTTGTATTATATAAAAATCGTTTTGTTTACACATTTTGTTGTAACATATCATTTTGCATAGTCACCATTACTCGTTGACAAGGATATACAACGATGATATTTTTGGCTGTCACCTTCCACTTATATATGGCTTTTGTATTTTAGCGTAATGTTTATGATGTATTATCGGGTAACTAAGTTATGTGTAACTATAATTTTTGTAATAATTAGTTAACAGGCAAAATTACTAAGAAACTAAATAAAATAAAACCATTGTTATTGTCTAGACAAATATCATTAATAATAAAACGTTTAAAAAAAAAAAAAATGAAAACTACAGGCGTTTGTATTAGATTTGAAATACACGATGTAAAAAACTGTTATTTGACTGTATTTTATTAACCATTTTAATAATACATTTTTACAGTGGCCGTAATCCGATAGTAGTTTTTTAAATACTCAAAACGTTTAATAAATCACAGATATCATACATACATAGTAACATATACACAAATTACAATAATCGAAACTTAATTACGGTTTAATAGAGGAGGATTTTTGTGTAGCTTATCAATGAGACCATTGAAATTTGGAAAAATCAGTAGAATACAGGAGCTGATCAAAACATACGCCAAACGTTTATTGAGAGTCCTATGCTGGAGCATAACAACAACCAGATAGATACCGCGTCTTGTCACTTCGCCACCCATCAGATGTTTTAATTCGTCTAAATGAGAAAAAAAATTATCGTAAACAACTGATTGCTCATCTATGCTGCATTGAGTAGACGTTATATTACCCGAAACAGACGACATAAGCGCGCATTTAGCGCCCACCAGTGTCCTAAGCTGTACATCTGCATCGCGGTATTGTACTTCTGTAGCACGTACACCATCTGGCCACAGCGAATTTCTACAAAAACCGAGACAATTGTTAACGAGTATTGCTGCCTGGGTTTTACACGATTTTTGTACCGTCGTAACATTACTTGATCGCGGCGATCAACAACGACACCCTATATGGATCGGTCACTGTAGCCACGTATTCTTTGAATCTTCTATTAACAACATGACCGAATGAAGCCCTAATAATATGTTGCAGTAGCATGACAAATCGTTTGCGAAGCCACTGTTGTTGTTCGTCAACTTCGAATACTTCAGTTAATAGTAACAATACTGCACGCATGGGCATGTCATCGTCCTGCCAATGGAGTTCGAAATAAACAAACGCGTCTCACTTATAACGTGTGTATGTGTATAGATGTGGACCTATTTACTTACTTCATCCACTAACAATCGGTTTGGAGGTTTGGAAGGACCCAGTACTTTGCTAATATTGTCCATTACACCATCAACCGTACTAAATATATTGTCAGGAACTGTTTTCACAACATTTCCCACCACTTTCAGCGGGTTGAACAACAGATTATCAACAGTCTTGACAATATGACCAGACAATGCTCTTTTGTCTTCGGGCCTTTGTTCAAGAAATTGTTCAACCATCGTCTGAATACCTGGGTAATTTGCTACGGTTGAAGATTTCAACAAATTGTGTATAAACTGATTGAGCATCATCATACGCTTTTCTAACACCCTTCTGTCGGCATTGTGAAACGTTTTTTTGGCCGGAAATGATAGTTTACCTAATTCTGAGTACTAAGATAAGAAAACCGCGTTTATTTTAATTATTTTCCAAATATTATGTACATTTTGTTTACAATTTGTATAATCTTACTCTATCTTTAACTTTTTGGTAGAGATCATAAAAATCGGAATATCGCTTATACACATGCCAGTTCTCTTCTTTACCAGACATGTAAACTCTAGTTATGGATACGGCATAAACACCGAACGTCTTACCACCCTCATGTACAAGTCCTACAAAACGAATCCATTCATTACAACAGACATTTTACGTACATTTATATTGTTTTACACTGACCAGTTTCAATAATGTCCGCTGACAATATTGACTTATCTTCTTCTGCTTGACTAGGACTTACAGCTTTACTACTAGAGAGGAAATCACTTACTTTATCTAAAAAATAAAATAAATAACATGACCGAAGAGAACACACATACCATCACTCGACTTACCTCCAGTTCCTTTAAAAAGTTGTTGCACAGCATCTATTGGTGTTAGGAACTCAGAAGTAGTTGATTCCGGTTCGTAAATGTCTTCCGAACCTAATGATTTCATTTCCAAATCTGTTATTAACCTTGAACATGATTCGTGTTTACCAAATCCCGATATAATTCCTTTTTCAGGCTAATCAAACAGACTAATTTTAATTTGGCATTTAACTTATATCTACACAATTTAGTTATTATATATATATTTAAATAAATACAATATAGTACCATTATTGAATATAAAATATAAACAAACAAGTTCAAATATTAAGAAATTGATATATATTTTTTATGTGCTGTTTTATAAATACCTTTAATAATGCTTTGTATAACATATTTTGAACTTCGTCAAACCATGTTTCATCTACAGGATCATTATTCATTTTCTTTACTAATAACTTTACCAGTTCATCTCCGAGTTCATTATGAATATCGGGCTAAATAATGAATACATTTTTAGTAGCTCTTAACGAGTTTATACACTATTAATTCTTAATTTAATTCAATTTTACTTTTTGAGTAATGTACAAGGAATACAATTTTTTCGCTTCATCTCTAATATGATCCAATGTTGCAAGATCAGATGATGAATATTGACTAGAATTACCATTGACATTTTTCATCTGTTCGTGTACAAATTGTTTCCAACCTAATTGTCAAACATTTTGACTTGATTCTATGAAATATATCTATTTTTATGAAAGACTCACCATCAATATTAATATAAAACAATATAAAACTATCACAATTTATTGTAGTTAAATAATCAATAAAATATGGCAAAGCGGTTTTACTTTCTAAAATCCACTTCAAAGATAATGAATCATTTTTTGGTGAGGATGTAGAATGTTCAAACGATAATAACAAATCTAAAGAACAAATCATATGTAATTCAAATTAGCACTTAGTACACACACGTATAACAAATATGTATGCTTGTATATAGATCAAATATTTTACCTAGAGATTTATCGGAATGTTGTGGAATACTATTTACAAGTGATTTAATTAAATTTGACAAAAATATTAGACTACTCAGTTGCTGTTTTGCTCTGCTTTCTGTTTCACCAGAATCTCTTGAACGCTAAAAAAGAAATTTTAGCAAATTTAATTATGCTATAGAAAACCAGAATATTCAAATACTTCTAAATTAAAACTTGGAGCATACCAAATTCATAATTTCCTTATTAACTAAACTTTGAACAGCGTTTAATTGTTGAATAGATTTAGTGGACTTTAATACTGTAAGAAATGTCTCGTTGGTTACTGGATAATCACTACACTAATTCAAAAAAATTATATATATATACACCGTTATTACCATAAAAATGATTTAGTCATCTATTTACCAGCCAAATAATTAATTGATTAACATAGTCCGGATTACTGAGCATATTTATAGTTGTTAAAAATACTTTATTCGCTATTATTTCACGTATCAAAACACGAATTGTTCGACACTTGAAATCATTTTCTGGGATAACATGGTATAAAAGTGCTTCAGATATGTCTCTAAGCCATTCTGTAATATAACACATTTAGTAAAATTAAATAAATCATTTACACAAAGGACATTTTTAATGGTTGTAATGTAGTATACGATATAGTTATTCTTTTAATACAGTACATGATCTTTGATAGCATATCGAGTAATTATTAACAGAAAGACATAACATAATTATATGTATGTATGTATTAAAATATAATTATAAATTTAAAGGTTATTAAATAATTTATTTAATATTATAAAAGCCGTGAGACAAGCCCAAAAAAATAGTAGTACAAAGTATAATAAAAATAATGCAATACGTAATTCTAAATTACAAAATAATCTAAAAATTTGGCTAAATATAGCTGATAAGGTTTCTGTTTGCAGTTTATATAAAATGGATAATTGGTAAATTTTTGAAGTAATTATTGGATTCATGAAGAGTATGGACAGCGAAGCAAATGGGATTAGACAGAACTTTGTAATTAATATGGCATAAAAATACAAAAAAATAATTTTGGCGGAAATTTAAATTATCAACAATATTTTTTTTAATACAATTATTTAATAATAATTAAAATAATAAAAGAAACAAATCTTGTTTAGATTTCCTTTACATTTTTCGATTACCTTTTTTTCTGAATATTAAATATTGCAATGTTTTAAAAATAATTGTATAATTAAAACTTGCTGATTTTGATTAGTTGTTTAATATTTGAAGTTTGTTTTTTCCACCTATGGTTAATAGTATATTAATATCAAAATCTAGTACAAATGGACACAAATCTAGTTTATTATTTAAAAGATTTTTTCATTTTATCATAAAAGCTAAATAAACAATTTTAATAAATTATTATTACCATTTGTAAACAATTCTCTAAATCAAGCATATCAAATTCAAAATTATTAACTGGACCGAACATATCGAATAGTTTAATTTACAGGCCACTCATACAAAATTATCAATAAAAATTGTATACATTATAAATTTACAATAATTAATTAATTTTGGTAGTTGCGATCCATAAAAAAATAAGCTACAGTCTGTATGTTTGACATGCCTGCATTTAATTAACGGTAAATTGGATATGTATATTATAGATTTTTTAGCCTTACTTTTTTCATAATTCTCATCCAAACATACATTTGCGTGTGAAGTACTTAATCGGTCAAGATCCTGTTCAAGTTGAAAAAATATATCTTCAAAATCAACATCTTCAGAATTTTTTGTAGCCATAGTTTTTAACGATTTTCTATAAATGCGAATATGTTTCGCCACTTCTTCTGATAAATGTGTGCACACAAATTGAAGAAAATCAACCTGTTGTAACCGTTTTGCCATACAACTGATCATGTAACTAACAGATTTATGTATTTCATCGGGGAAATTGTCATCATCACTTAACTTATCATACCTAAGTTATCAAGTAAATATTATAATTAGGTGCAGAAACAGTTAATGTATAGAAACAGTTCTTACCACGGATATACGTAGTCCCTTAAAATATAGTCCATAATATCTGACAACTGTTGATCTATGTATTCGGAACCACTCAAGTCCACATCGCCGTCACTTGTTTCTTTATTAACAATCTATTGCGTTTAAAATACGCGATAAATATTACAATAGGGCGTAATTGAAAACATAATTTTTGCGCGAACTTACAGTTTCAGGATCAAATAAACTGTACATTTCGTATTTTAATTCTTCGTTCATTAGCTTTAAGCAGCGATCGGCGTGTTCTTCCGCAGCCAAATATGCGAAAAATATCACGCTGAAATCGTTAAAAACAAATCGATAAATACGCTCCGTGAAATAAGCACCGTGTATGGGTGTGTCTGCCGCCGACATTACCTCAACAAAAACGCAACAAGTACGGAAACGACGAGCGTGGTCAACCACAGGCCAAAAGTCGTTACGCACATCAACGAGAGCACCAAGATCCAATAATAATAGCCCATCGTCGGTTTCGTTAAGCGACAGATGGTTCGACATTCATAGCCGGTTACTTTCACTTGGCCAGTTCATGGGTGTACGTACACGCTGGAAATGTACGAAACGAATAGGCGCATAACCCGTAATACAATGGGTATTTTCGATTTCAATTATTTCAGGCCTACATGGCGACATATATGAAACAACACTGGTTACATAATGTTTCGCGTAAATCTTTCCGGAACGGACAATAATCCGAAACAAATCTCGTACGCCACTGGCAGTTTTTTCCTTCGTAGATAAAACGACGTACGCGCGACCATTGATAACACGCCCTGACGTATGTGGTGCACAATCGCGCCTTATCGGACATCTCGTAGGCCAAACAATAATAATATTCCGTGGCTAGTGTGTGGATTAAGATAATTCACGAGCCAAAAATATTGCGACGATAATTGCGGGGTTTGTATGTCGAACATCTTTGATTAATACTTTTGGACGGACGGTGTATCATTTCATTCGTTATCACGCGTCGGTTTTTTCATTTTCCTAAAATAATTACCGTCCCGCATAAACGACGCGACGCGTCATTCGAATTTTCGCTATTGTCGTATTCATTTCTTTCTCCTTCTACTCCTCCTAAACCACCATTGCCACCACCACATAATCGTCGACGCCTCGTCACGATCGGACCGAGAAGTCCGCCAATTTCCACGTAAAAAAAAAAACCTATTTAACATACGACCGTATTAATAATAGCCAACCGCACACTGACCGCTGCCGTAGACAGTAGTCATTCGCCGTGTCTGGTAGTCGCTTGGGCACCTGGACGAGTCGTATCGAAAATTGTTTATGACGTTCAATGTCAAAATAACGTCGAACTCGAGCGTCAACGATGGGCACCGTTCTGGCGCGGTTTAAAGTGAGCGTTTTTCACTTATTGTTGTCGTAGCAAATATTAAACAGTTTTTTTTTTTGTTCCACTTATTTCCTTTTTCGCTGATGAAGTCTCAAATACGACTAGCGTAATTAATATCGCGTGAATCTTACTAATACACATAATTATTTAATAAAATAACACCGTGCAGAATACGACTAAGAAATAAAAACACGTTTGGTCGCTTTTTTTTTACCGTCAACGTTCAATAATGCGTTTTTATTCGATGTATCTGTTGTAAAATAATGATCATAAAAATCGCAAAATATATAAAATACATTGACTGATACCATATCCTTATACCGAGAATTTAATTACAACCAAAGTTAAAATAACTGATTTTAGTTATCATTTATTACAAACATTTATTGGGGTTATTATAATTTTTTTTTTTTTAGAAAAAAAAAGATACCAAAGAGGTTTTGGGTTCCTTAGAAGATGTAAGTTAAAAATAAATATATTTTAAATAGTCGAATATTTATTGTGTTGAACATTTTTTTCAGGAAATTGTGTATATTGAAAACATGACTTCAAATACTTCACCAATAAACTATTATAAAATTATATTCCACTCAGCTCTTCTATATGGATTAATTTCCATTCTTTATTATTTTGGTATAATTTCTTACAAAATATTTCAGAATAGATATATAATGGCTGTCCTTGCAGCATATCCAATAATGTAAGATTTAACGTATTATAATTTTAATATTTTGTATGTAAATATTAATATTATTTTGCAGAGCTCTTTATTATTATAAGTTCGATGTTTGGTATTACAATAGAAAAATAGTAGCCTATAAAAAAAAATTATTACAATTACAAACTGAAAAGAAGAAAATACTTGATGAGGTAATGGAAAAAGAAACGTTTAAAGTAGCTAAAGAAATTTTAGAAAAATATGCTCCTCATCAACTTCGATCCATGACCTCTCAACTTGTAAGTAAATTTTATTTTCATTTTGTTAATATTCATCGTGTTATTTAATGCTTTGATTTTAGATTAATCAAAAAACATTGCCATACAAAAACAGTAGGCCAAAGTTTGTTTCTTATGCTAGACCAATGAACATATCAAATATGGGCAAACCACCTGCAATTATGTCATCAAAAGTTAAGCCAAGTGGGTAACTGTTTTAATTTTTTAATGGAAAATGCAAATCTTAAATAAAAATATTTTAAAATAATATAGGATTAGCTCTTCCAAGACCGGTGCTTTCCAGAGATCGTAATATATTTGACCGGTTAACCGATATAATTCTTGGTGATGGACCTCAAAATAGATATGCTTTAATATGTAGAACATGTGGCTCTCATAATGGAATGGCTCGAAAAGAAGAATTTGATTTCTTAGGTATATTTTTATATATATATATATATTATAAAAATCTGTGAACATATTAGATTTTAATTTTATTACAAAATTTTGAATAATGTTACTGTTAATGGATTATTATTAAATGTATTGTATTATGTAATTTGGTAAAAACATTTATTATTAGCATATAGATGTGCATATTGTTCTCAATGGAATCCATCTCTGAAGTCTGAATCACAATTAGCAATTGATTATAATAGTGAATCAACTTCAAATGGCCATATATCATCTACTGAAACTATTGAAGAACTCACTGATGACATTTCATTAGAAGGCAATACAGAACATTCTGAGCAAACAAATTTAACTAGTATGATCTGCAATAACAGTTAATTTTACTCAGTTTTATTTTGTATAATATTTTTAGATCTAGATCCAGCAAATTTTAATCTTGACGATTCTGGTCCTATGATTCAAGAGATGGAGGATGTGCATTCATCAGATGATTTAAATTCAAAAAATGAAAAAGTAGAAGAATTAATTGGTAATTTTATTAAAATTACTATATTAAGATAGTTAGGGCAAATTTTAAGGAGAGATGGATACAAAGGTACTAAAAATGACAAAGGAAGTGATGGTATATGGTAGAAAAGGAAAGAGGAAGCCCTCTTTTTAGTTTATGTGACTTAATATAGAAGGATGAGGATGACTAATATGTATGAAGATTTAAGTTTAAGTAAAATAAATATTAGTAGCTAACTTCGTATTGCTAGGATGTCAGGAAAGGGAGAGTTTTACTAATATGCTATAGATACAATAAAAAATTTGGATATTTAATTTTTCCATTTTAAATATATGATGTCCTATAGCTTTATGCATCAATTAATGTTATTAGTAAAATTAAAAACTATTTATGTTTTGTTACGCTCACTTTTATAGATACTCGCTATTGTTATTTATTTATGAAAGAAGCAATTATATGTAAATACCCTTAACAGATTGTCCAAATTCATTAAAACATGAATTAGCTATTTATTTTTACTTAATAATAAATAATAACATTTAGTGGGTAGATAGACATATTAACTTTACAGTAGAAAAAAAGAGTAGATCTAATGTATTCCATTATAGTTCTGAATAGGTTTGAAGTTTGTTAATTTTTTTCCAATCAGAGGAAAAAGCTAAACAAAAGAAAATCATCTGTATCTGAGTATAGAACGTTAATTTCATATTTTATTCCTAATTACTTAATTGCTTATGATTTTACCTCATATCTGCAATCCATAAAATTACCGATTTAACTTTCATTGATTTCGTTATTTTTTGTCCTTTGTTTCACTTTCAATTTTCTTTTCAATCCTTAATAGTTAACCAAATTAGTCATAAATATTAAAATTTATTTATTTATGAAGCTAGTTTCATTATCTTATTATTTTTATTTTGTTCTCCAACTAATCTGTAAAGCCTATAATACTTTATACTTAATATTAATTTTAAAAATAGTAATTATTGACTCAATATTTTTGCATAAAAATAGGTGGATTATTCTATACAATTAATTTAATATTTAATAATTATTAATAATTGTGTATATTTTAGATAAACCTACATCAATAGATGAAGAATCATAATTTCTGCAACTTTTATAAACAACTGGAAAAACTCATGGGGCTTGAGGCGGTATTACGATTAATTTAATATGTTATATTTATTTCCTGTTAAATTGAATTTACAAATAACTATAGTATGAGAATATTTATTTTACTCATAACTATATTCTAGCTAATTAACATTTGTTCACAATTTAATAATTTATACAGGGTATTATATATATTTTTACGTTATAGGTTATCTATTATACCTTTAATTGATTGTTAAAAATTGTATATTAGAATTAACTTAATATAATGCTTTTAAGAAAAATTGTACGTATTCTATTACCGAGTTGATGTAATATACATATATATTTTTTATAATCCCTGTTTTATATTATCATACTTTTTTATATTTTGAATATAATTTATCAGAAATACTGTACAATAGTAAAAACATATTAATATTTGTGAAGTAACTTGAGGTTTGATAATTTATAACCAAATTATGAAAGAATGTTTCGTAGCAATGGAAGTACCATTCATATTTATTATCACATGTAGTATATAAAAATATAATTTAATTCTGCTTTTACTGTAAGTAAAAAAAAATTTTAAAAAATTGAAATTTTTTGTTACAATCCCCTAAGAAAACACCAATTTTTTTATAAATTACAAATATATAGCTTCCCTATCAGATATTTTATCATAGTCTCCATTTGACATTCACTACGTCATAAGTTTGTTAAAACAAACTACTAACTTTTTAATCTTTTAAAAAATGTTAAATTACTTAATTTACATTTATGGTTTATGCACTAAAATATACGGAAGTCTTTTTTTAATATGGTTGTACAACTGATCAATATTGGTTTAGTAGATTTTGAGAACAGAAAATGTATTTTCTAATTTATATAGAGACGACTGATTTATGATGAATGTTTCTACAATTCTAATAATCCCTGAGCTTGTTTTATTTTAATTTAAAAATTAATTTTATTTAAAGACCATGATAAAATAGTGTGAAACTTTTGTAAATTAACATAAAAAATTTTAAATACAATTTTTAATTATATTCATTTATTTTAAAACTTAATAAGAATATAAACTATAAGTAATAACATTACACAACAATGTTTCTTTATATTAAATATAACAATAAAAATAAAAAATACATTATAAATAACAATATTAATTCAATTTTGACCTATTGATCTTGTTTAAACTGTTGAAATAAGTGAATACATTAGCCTAATGACTATGGTAGCCAAATCTTACTACCAAACTTAACTATCACTTTTTAGTTTTTAGCGGTTAATTATCTAAATTGGCCCAAAACCAGGAATGCTGAGTACTTTAAAATTTGTTAATTTAGACTTTACTTCAATAATTAAAATATAAATTAACATTTTAAAATAATTATGTTATTATTTAAAAAGAACGTTATAATAAATAAAAAATTTAAAAGATACAATAGTTAATAAGAATGTCTGTTACGAATTATGGACAATTGTTTAAACATATTTAAACTTGTGCATAGTTAAAATTAAACGATTATAATAGATGATTGTGGGGGTGGTGGAGGGGCTTCCATGGGTGGTGGCCCAATATCGCATTCACTAGATGGTAAAGGTGATGTAATGTTTTCGTAGGAATGTAAATCAAATCTATAACACAAACACACTAATTGTTACTAACATTTTAAAAATCATTTCTATAAAACAACTAAACTAATCATTACATTTAAATACGAAAAATTAAATCATACCTGTACTACAATGATGAAAAAATTACTTGCAGCGTGTTTGAAAATCAAAATAAATGTTATATTAACACATTCATGTTAAGTTAAAAATTAAATAACTTATTTCATATTTTTCTAAAATATTTCCTTTATAATATTAATAATTTAAATATATATTTTCACTTTTAATAACAATAATATTAATAATTATTATAATTTATTTTATTTATAAAAGTTAATATAGTTAAGGAAATGTTTAAATACACTATCGAGATTAATTTTAAGGAGACAAACAAATCACATTAAAAATTAATTAATAGGATATAGAAGGAAAAATGACAAGGGAAATAAAAAAGACAATATATACTTATGAATAAGTAATTACTGTTAACATTTCATATTTTAACAAAATTTTAGGCTATGGAAAATATAATTACAATTTATAATAAATTAATCGTTCGATAAATAACAAAATATACATTTTTACAAATCTATTAGCATTTAGTAAAAATCACACCAAAAACATAATTGCAATTTTTAAAAATATGTATATCTCAATGTCATTTTCAATGTTTTTGAGCAATCAAATTATTAAAATGTTATATATTAGTAAAGCATTCTATACTATTTCACTTCTGGAGTAACAATATTTAATGCTTCGAAAAATAATACAAAGTGTAATAATAAATTGCGACAACTAATAATACCTAATAGTGTTTATGTATAATAAAATGGAACCATATCAAATTAATCTAGACATACTAACACGTTAGAAGTAGGCGAGTTAGGACATGAATCCTCGGTGGTTGTGATTGGTGGTGTTGGTGTAGTAGATTTTCCAGGATCATAACCAAGGAGTTCAACAACGTTTGATTTGTCTAGAGTAGGAGACACTAAAGGAGAATCAGTTGTAGGATAGGTGTTGCATGTAATTGCATTTTTTAAAACCCTTTGAGCTGTACAAGGATTTAAATTTGGTACATTATCTTCACCAACAATTGTTGCTAATTCATCTGTATACTTTATGTTTAGGTATTCTCGACCAAACATCTCAAGTTTCTAAATAAAACAAAAATTAAAAACTAATAAATAATCAACAGAGTAATTATTAACTGTAATTATACAATATATTAATACTGACTTTTTCAGCTGATATTCTCGAACATATTGTTTGAACATAATGATTAACAGCAGTATATAAGAACTGATATTGTGCTTCTGATTGTACAAGGCCTGGACGAAATGACCTTACCATATGAGTAGTACGTTGAATATCCAATTCACACTCAAGACCTATACATGATTAGAAATATATATTACACGTCATATTCGTTAATGTCACTAATATTATAATTTTTTATTTAAACGCATACCTTTTCGATTAATTAGATTGATGAGAAGATCAAGAACAACAAATGTTCCTGTTCTTCCAATTCCAGCACTGCAATGTACAGTAAGTGGGTGTGAAACATCCGAATTAGTTTCTATATTAAACTGACGAGCATTAACAACAAACTGCAGGTCAAGAATTGAGCCCGCATCTGATGGAACTCCATGATCTGGCCATCCCTAACAAAAAATAATGCAAATAAAATATACAATAATTCACAAAATGTTTAAGAATATATGGTTGTTGGAATATTTAATAATTAAAAGGCCAGATCATAAAACACCCTACAATTTATTATTGAACGCTTAAGATGGCTGCATAATTGTAAAAATGCATACTAATGTTACTATTTTTTTTAATTACTTAATAAATTATAATTAAGTTTATACGAATATGTCTATGGGAATTTAATTTTTCATAAATTGGATTATTTATATAAATATTAGTATATTACAATGTATGCCAGAATTAATGTTTTATTTAAATTTTTTTTGGATGATGTTTAAAAATTTAAAGAAATTAAATTATACAATGTATGATATTGAACAATAATAACTTTTTTCCCTATTAATAATATTATACTTTTTACCATATAATGGTATTGAAATATTCTTCTATGTCGTATATTTGGTATAGAAACATCAAACATTCTCACAATCATATCTTGTTGGTGAACATACTCTCCAAGATTTAAAACATTGATTTTGCCATATTCACATGACTGACCTAAACCTGGCCAATATTTTGCACATTTCTCCTAAAAAATGTTAAAAAATAATGAATTAATAATTTCAACAATATTTATGAGTACATACTTTGGATTTTTCAAACAATTTTGTTATCATTACAATTACACGAGAATCTTCTTGCCATATCATTTTCCAAAAATCATTAACTGTATTATACAAACAACCCTGAGTGACTATATAACTACGTGCTTCATAGTTTTCGGCCAAGGAAAGTGGATCAAGCTTAAAAATTATTAATATAATTATTATTTTTAATTTTTTTGAAAAAAAGTATAGATAATTACTTTGATCATATTAGCATTTATATAGTCTGAACCTGGTACATTTTTATCAGAATTTTTTAATATTATTCTAGAATGATCATCTAAAACATACATAAACATATATTTTTAAAATTAAGCGGTGTAAAAAAAATTAACGCTTAGCTAACATGGTAGAATGTTTCGATATCGATTCTTGGATTTATTTTCGTCTAAGAAACCAATATCTTTCGTTGAATCTCTTTTGGTTTCCCATTGTTGTAATACATCAAATTCTTCCCAGAATCCTCCAGTTCCAATAGTATAATGCAGATATTTTTGATGCTATAATTTTAAAATAAAATAAAGTGAATATTAAGAAAACAGACTATTTTAATATTTCAAATATTAAGTTGAATATATTTAAGGATATTAATAATAAAGTTGAATGTTGTATTGACATATTTTTATAATATCACTATATTAGTTTTCACAAAAATTATTAAAGTTTCAAAAACTAAAATTTTTAATGAAACAATTTATATATTGTGCATAAAATATTTTTACTTTAATATATATAATAAATAATAATATACATATATTTATTTATAGCTAAATATAAATATTTTTAAAAAAATTAATTAAATGAACCAAAACAAATTTTTTTTTAATTAGTGAAGGTATTTCATTTCTCAAATAAAATGTTACTTTCAAATAATTTAACTACATAGAAAATGAAAATAAAAATAATTATACAGTTTTTATTTAAATATAATTACAGCGTACAAACTTACTTTAAGTTTAAAAACACGATCAACAATCCCTGCAATACTTATTCTAGTTACATTTACAGGGTTCAATAAATGTATTACAGATCCAACTTGATCAACCATTGGATTGAAACTGTAGAATTTCATTAAATCGTTTAAAGATAAAAATTCTTCTCCACCGCCAATATCAAACTTTTCTCCCTAATATTATACAATATTTAAACAATTTATTTCCAAATAAAAATATACTGTTATAATAATTATTACTACAGTTCTTAATATATCGTCACAAATTATCTATATACTTTAGGCTATTATTATTACGTATAATGTGCAAATATTATACATTTCAAATACAAATGTACGGGTTTTTTAAATTATTTTGTTATAAATTTTTTTTATAGTCTCACATTGAACTTTAATAACAAGTTTAAAAATGTTAAAATATAATATATATAAATAATTATATTTATTAGTTTCAGTAATGGTTTTAGTTTTAGTATTAATATTAGTTATTACTATTTTGTGTAAAAACTCAAAATGTAGATATAATCTATATTTATACACATTTTTGATTAGATTATATATATATATCACAATAATTCCTGGTCCTATACATGGATACTGAAAAATAATTTATTGGCAAAAGTTAACTGATAATTAATATTTATCAATTTTCATTTATATTATAATTAACTTGTTTTCTTCTTTTATATAAATTATGATTGTAAATTAGCTAAATCTTATAAAATTAACACTTACATTAAATCGAATTTTAATTTCGGCCACTTTATCATCAACATTAACAGTCAAAACATAATTTCCAGGATCAGATTGTGATTCTCGTACTAAATAACTACCAGGACGTCCTTTTTCTAAAATCAAAAATTCTGCTTCTTTTCTTGACATTTGACCATGGAACCATCTTTCGTTAGTAGGGTCAGGAGATCCAATTGGTATTAATAAAGGTAATGGTAAACCACCTTGATCTTTAAGCGCATGTGGACGAGTCATATAATGTTCAACAAGGTCTACCAATGAATCAAACTTCTCACCACCATTGAGATCAAAAACCTCACCGTTATTATGGATTTTTATATGATTTACCTTATTGCCATGCCTATCACATATATACAAAAAATACATAAAATCTGAGAATAAACACTACATTAATTAACTTTACCTTACAGATAAGACAAATTGTCCTACTCTACTATACGATTTCCGTACCAAAAATGATCCTTCCATGCCTTCGTCTAAAAGTATGCGCTGAGCATCTAGGCCATTTAAATGGTTGTGGAACCATCTATTTGAAATTAACATTTATTTAAAAGTTTCAAATAAAAATCGTCATTTGGAAAAAATAAAATATACTTTACCTTTTAGACATTGTGAAAAAACACAATTACTATTAACACACAATGTGCATAAAACTCCACTTCCTCTTTACGTACTGTGAAAATAAAAATAAAACCTATCTCAATACTTTCTGAAAATATTATTATAATAATAATAATAATAATTATTATTATTATTATACTTACATAATCTCATAGCCCACGATAGGCTTCAATGTTTTGTCAAATTAATCGAAACGCGCGAACCAGAAATGTTTTCCTACACATTTGGAATATTAATGCGTCAAGCGTCCTTCATTGGAGATGACCATCATGGCAAAACAATAGTCTATCATAATACGCATAATTAACAAGGAAGGTGCAAAAACAATTTCGCGACACGAACAAACCATGGGACTAATAATCGTAGTGCTGGTGGTGTATAGCGCTTAATTGTTCGAATGGCAAAACAAAAACTGATGGGAAGCAATCGTTAACGGATAAGTACAAAATCCGAATATTAAAAAATAAATCTATCGCGGAAAGAACCGTATGTTTACAATATTATTGTTACATTACATTACGTTGAGTCGCAAATAACATAACGATTAGAATAACGTTGATAACAACCGAAGGTCTCCCCGCCCCGCGAATATTTAAAATAATATAATATTTTCCTGGGCCCCGCCACACAAATTTATATTTGATTATTCCATGATAACCTTAAATTCTTATACCGCACGATTGGAAAACAGACTGTTATCATTTTAAAAAAATTTCAAGTTCTGATTGTCGCACTATTTCCAATGAGTGTCGTGCGTTTCATTTTAAGCTTTCTGTGTTACTGAATAATTTAGGTACACAAATACGTTGAATGTTAGTCACGTCCGTGTTCTGTATTTGAATTGTTCCAATCATGGATAGTGATTCGGAAAATGATTTTTTAGAAGATGACTACTATTCAGTATTGAATTTGCCCAAATCTGTTAGTCGATTCAAAAAAAGAAAATATCTACGTGCTTATTGAGATTTTTTTAAACTCCGTAATTATAATAATGTTGTAATAAATTCTAGGCTACACCAGAAGAAATTACGTATGCATACCGTCGATTGAGTAAGATCTATCATCCCGATAAACATGTGGACGAAAAAAAGAAAAAAGAAGCAGAAATATTATTCAACAAGACTCAAAAAGCTTATGAAGGTATGACGTATTGACTCATAACTAAATTGTTGTAAAATTTTATGTTTCATTTAGTTTTGAAAGATCCTCATCAAAGGGCAATTTATGATTGTGTTGGTGTAAAAGGTTTAAAAACTGAAGGATGGGAAATTGTTCATAGAACAAAAACTCCACAAGAAATTCGAGAGGAATATGAAGCATTAGCAAGGTAGAAAACATTTAAACTAGTAAGTTATAACAATTATATTATTAATACCAAATTCTTTATTAGAGATAGAGAAGAAAGAATGTTACGCCTTCGGACAAATGCAAGAGGTGTATTTACTGCTAAAATTGACGCTACTGATTTATTTGAACCTAACCATTATTTAGATTATGATGAGTAAAATATTTTTTTTGTTTACAAATAAATATATCGTCTAATTCATTTATTTATTTAGGGAAGATAGTTATATTTATATACCTTCCATAGAAGTATCATCAATGTCTATGTCAATGTCCACTGAAGCACCAATTACTTTACGTGACACAATTGTACTTAGTGGAAATATATCATCACGTACAGGCTCAGGTACATTTATTTGTTAAATTTATGTCATTAGTCAGAATACATTATACTTAAAAACTTCAAATAATTTTAGTATCAAGCAGCTATAAAAGACTTTTGAGTACTAATGGATGGGTTAAGTATGATATAACTGCTGGCAATGGCCTACATGTGGGTGCTAAAATATTCAAGTAACTATTATACATATTGAATAATAATTTTTTTGATTTTAATATTCATAATATTATATTTTAGAATGTTAACAAAAACTGTATTTGGAACAGTTGAAGGAAATTTGAGTGATTTAACAAGTGGCACATTAAAACCTACTGGCCGAATATTGTTAGGCACAAGTTTTGGTGCTCGAACAACTGGTTATATATCTTTAGGTGGTCGTTTATCGTCACTCAAACATACAACACTGTCTACTGAAATAGAACATAATACTGAAAGAAGTTACTGTATGTGTAAGCTAGAAATTGGTATTGCTCCAGCTATCAGTGTATTATATACATGGAAATTTATTGAGCAAGACTTGTTACTAAGAATTTATGCAAAGTAAATACTGTTTATATACTTTAATAAAATAAAAGGTAATATTTTATTTTAAATGTAGAGCTGGTGTTTTAAATTCAAAATTTGAATATGGTGTTGAAAAAAAAGTATCTAAACTTAATACATTCGCAGCTACGGTCCAAATTGATGGGATAAATGGAATTACACTAAAAATTAAGTAAATATTAATAATTTATGGGTAAAAATTATATTAAATTTAACGTTTTAATTTAATTTGAATAGGTTTGTGAGAGCTAGTCAGACATATATTTTTCCCATTCTTTTAAGTCATGAAATAATTACACCTCCAATATTTTATGCTACATTTGTTCCTGTTGTTTCGTGGTTTGTAGCAAAAAATATTATTTTGGATCCAATAATGAAAGATTATAAAAATAGAGAAATCAACAAACAGCGTGAAATGAATAAAAAAAGGTTTAGTAAAAGTATTTTTCGTATTTTGTATTTTCTAATTTAAATTTATTTTATTTAGAATGATGGAATTACGCCAAGAAGCGTTGTCAGCCATAAATTTGATGATGGCTACAATGGAAAGAATAGTGAGGGAAGAGACTGAAAAACGTGGATTAATTATTGTATTTGCTAAGTACGGAAATTCTGAATTAATAGGTCAATCTGAACATTCATTTGACGAAAGTAATTCGTTGCAACCCAATATTATTGATGTCACAATCCCATTACAGTGTTTAGTCAAGGACTCACAATTAATACTTCATACCACTACAAAAGTAATTATTAAAACTTTTTGGTAATTCAAACATTCTGTTTTATGTCAAATCACAATTACATTATTTTATACTAATTTTAAATCCATTGTATTATTCTTTTATATATTCTTGTAACTAATTTGGTTAAACTTATATAACCTAATTTTCATTAGAATATAATTAGTATTGCATGCACTTTTTTTAATATTCAGTATTTATTCTGTAAGAATAGTTAGTCAATAACATATTGAAATATATACGTTTTATCATAAATTCTTACCATTTTATTTGAGTTAATACTAATTTTATATAAAACAATTTTAGTGTCAATTACCTGGATTTTATGACCCATGTATAGGCGAAAACAAGATTTTAGTCATTCAATATACTTATAGAAATCAAACCTATGAGGTAACAATTAATGATAATGAACCTCTCCGAATACCTAGACCACATTGTAAGTATCCAATAATATTGTTTAAATTAAAAAAAATTGTTTATTTTGTTGTACCAAGTTTTATATTTGAATATTATAGAATGTCTAATCCATTTATCTTAAACTTCAAATTATCTTTTATAAGAAATATTTAATGGCGGAAATAATAAGTTTAATTTTACTGAATATTAGAAATTTACAGTTTTGGTATTGTATTATTTTTATTATAATAAAAGTTAACGATTATTTTAATTATAATATTTTATAATTATTGTTATTCAATACTTTTAGATTAAATATAGCATTTTGGGTTAATCACATGATTGATTAAATCAATATAAATTTTTTAACAAATGTATTTTTATTCAAAAAATTTAAATATAGTATTTGGGTTATTTAAAACTAAAGTATATGTGTGTATGTTTAATAACTTGAAGTCATTTTTTATTTTATTTTCAGCTCATCTAGTTAGAACTTCTACACCGCCATCTTGATTAAAGGATCAAAAATATTTTAAAAATAGTTTAATATTTTATTATTATTCGCTTTTTATGTTGAAATTATTGTTAATATTTGGTACGTTAATTAGTAAATAATAATATAATTGTTTAATCTATAATTTGTTTTCATTTTATATGGTTATAATTTTAAATAGTCTAAAGTTAAAGTCACATCAACATGTTGAAACCAAACATAAGTAAATATTACAAAAATGTTTTGAGATTATTGGATTAGCATGTCTGTTTATTGGTAGGATGAGTAGTTTGTCCTCCAATTCCAATACAAGAAGTTACATTTTTAATGAAATAATATATAATCATAATAATACAAATTAATTGGTTAGAATATTTTTATTTTTTCACTTTTAAATATTTTAGTGTATTTTCACTAAGTTACTAGAAATTACATACATTACACATTAGAATATTGAAAATATAAAAACGTTACAAAATTTTCCGTAATTTAACATAAAACTAATTAATTATTTAATTTAATTCAAAATGTCTTTAATTTACACATTTATCGATATAATAATCAAAACCTCATTTATTTGAAACATTCTTAAGTACTGTCATTCGAGATTAATTGTGCTGATATTAAATATTCATAAATATGTTCAGCTGTGTGCCATGGAATTATTTGTGACTGAGTTATATTTGACTTTAATAAATGTTCTAAGGGATAACCTATTCTCGGAAATGCTATGTCATTCTGTTTTAATTTCAGAACTGGACATAAGTCATTTTGACCATCGCCAATATACAATATTTTATTATATTTTTTATTTGTTCCCAATACATGTTTTTCCACGATTGTCCCTTTACACATGTTTATGTAACATTGATCACATGTTGTTTGTATTGTATACGGATGAATTTTAATCAGACCATCTTCAATTTTTGATGGATTGGTATAAACACACACAACTGTATCTGATAATTTATTACGCTCCAACCAGTTGTTAATGAAAAGTGAATTTGAATCTGATACAATTATAATATCAATCTTGTTATTATGCATTGCTCTCATTAATTTGAAAATTCCTTCAATAGGGCTTATTGATGATATAACATCTACCACTTGTTCTCCTGATACTTTGATACTTTTTAATGTATTAAATATTTGTTGCATATATTGAGTCCAATTAGTTCGGCCCTTTCTGTTTGGAATCAGATTGAAAGGCTTTATCATACTTCGAGCAACTATATCTGTATTACGATTGATTAATGTATGATCAAAGTCAAAAACTGCCAACATATTTGCAGATTCCTAAAATAACAGGCAAGTTATTATTTGGTTATTCTACAAACTCAATAGGTAAGGAACATACATTTCACTACTAATATAATATGCAGCTATAGTGTATTATGTTAACAAAGAACACTTAAGGATATTTAATAAGTATATGTTCTACGTATATTAAAATATATAATTAAGATTTGCCTTCAAATAAAAAATAAACCAGTTTTAAAAATGAATTAGACATTTATAATGTAATTATACGTCACATTTACAATTTCATATTATAATTAATGTAATTGACATGCACGTATGGCAATCAGTTGTAAAACGAGAAAAATGGGAGACATGATTTCTGAATATTCCAAATTTGAAAGTCCCGATAGTCTTCTACAAAGTAGCACTTTAAATAAAGACCATACAAATAGTAAGGCAGATGACCACATAGTTCTTACAATAGCTTCTTTGATATGACCTTCGATGTATAGACGGATCAATACAATAATATTGAAGTATGTACATAATGCGTCAGCTACAAATAATGGCGAAAAAACTATCCATATATCGTAAGAACTTGGTGCGGTCGATGCAAAAGCGATTTCATCCAATCGAAGTGCCAAGAATATTGTAAAAACTAATAAGGCTATAAGATGAATCAACATCTCAAATACTGTCAGTCCCAACCATCTCACCAACTCTTGCAATGCGAATAACATTTTACTTGGCTATTTTGTTATTTTTATATGTATAGAAGACAATGATCGTGTTCTTGCTTCAAAATCATCTTCTTCGTTTAGTGGTTCCAAAAGATCTGTAAAAAATAAATTACATATTATACAGATGTATAGTAAGAATTCAAGATCATAGGTGCTCAATTAATTACATTATTAATTTATTGTTAAGAAAATTAAAGACTTTGTTTATGAAACTTGAATATATACCTTTTATTTCTGCGGTAGATGTTTGAATGTCCAATTTAATTGTGTTGTGAAACTTTTGCTGAAGTTTCAATGCAACATCTATTGTTGTGTTGATAGCTTTTCCAAGACCATTTAATATTAAAACCGAATTATCTAATTGTAGATGTTTGACAGCTCGAGTTAAATGACACTAAAATTAATGTTAGAGCGAATAACAAATTCTGTATACTAAAGAAATTAATTATAATATTTTTTAAATATGTTTACAAAATTAAATCAACAAACGACATTTAATAATTTTATATGTAATTTTACATTTGCAAAAATGAATATAAACCCTACATATCATCATTATCTTCGCCTTTATCACATCTATTTGGGGTCGGCCAGAATATAAACCCTACGCATATAATTATAATAATGAAATAATAAATTAACTTTTAAATTTAACAAAGACAATTTAAAAATTATTATATTATTCATTATTTACAACAATTGATCATGACAGGATAATAACATATGCAATAATTAACTAAAGGGTAACAATTGAAGTCATACAATAGTAATTAGTAAATGTACAGTTCACTTGTATAAAATTGCATAAAACTTTTATTTAAATAAAATAACATTTAGTACTATTATTAAAACTAGATCTTAAATATAATACAAATAATTTCTCATTTTATATTATTGACTTTCTATTCTAAATATTTGATTGAACATGATGTTAAACGAACAGTATTCATAGTTTCAATTTTTTTTCAATACTCATAAATCGTTTTCAAAATGTAGATATAATAACCGTTATATTGTCTATTTTTTAAATAACACATAAATTACCTGTACTGGCGTTTTTGATGACACGAAAAGTTCTTTCACTAAATTTGACTTGGGTGTCAATAAGGAGGACATGGAAAATGTGTGTAAAGTTTCAGTATAAACGCATAAAAAAATAATTCCAACAAATAGTAATTAAGCGAATGACTATTAAATGGCTAAACGATTCCAAAAATTAAATATTTTACTTTACTTACAAACACCCCTTTGTTAACTAAGGTGGACTGATAATAATATTATCTATAAATGATGGCCACGCTGTTTTCATTTCACAGCTGTTTGAATATATTTTAATCAATTGATAATAATAACGTTAGGCTAATTTTTAATACTCTGTAGGCCAAGTTTTCAAGTTCAGTTAATCTTTCTCATTTTTAGTGGTAGAATTTGCGATTTAAAATATATTGTACGTAAACTATTACATTACTTATCATCATGAGTGGTTTATTACGAAAATCTATTGTCAAAAACGGAAGTCTATTAAGACAATTTCGACCTTTACATGTAACTTCCGCGAGGACTATAAAATCGGTTGCACCAAGAGAATCACTAAACTCCGAGTATGTATGACATTATAAGTATATAAAAAATAATAATTTGCGTGTTTTGTAAGAAAATCACTACACACTTATGTAATAATATATTATAAACTATATTGCGGCTGTAACTGCGAATACTGTAATTCAAATACCTTATTAGATTAACGTACCTAAACGTATGAAAATCGTAATTATTTTTCGAAATTATTACACAATAACATATCTAAATGTCTTTGTTGCCCTACTTTCACCCATAAATAAATTTTTCACATTTCGTACAAATCCTTTTACTCATTTTTAAAATGAAAGATAATTATTATTTACTATATAATATATGCTATTTTGTTTTTATTTATAAATATAATATATACATTTTTTAGATTTGTATTAGACATACACTATGATTTTCATTACCGTGATCAAATACCATTGAATAAATGGGATAAGCAGAAGAATACAATTGCCGATGTCGCTATGGGTATAGTTTTGGCTTTTGTTTTATATAAATGTTATAGTGAACCTGAACATTTGATAGTAAGTGTTCATAACTTGATACATAATATATTTCATATGATATTTATAAAGAATATTTTATTTGTAGGGAGAATTTGAATATCCAGATAGTTCATTATGGACAGATGAAGAATTGGGTGTACCTCCAATTGAATAACAATGTGCAATTTTTTTTATTCAGTTAATTTAGTTTTCTCAGTTTATATCATATAAAACTAAATAAAAATGTAAATTCAAGAATAAATATTACTTTGTTTTTTTTTTTTGTTTTAACTTAAACATTAGATAAATGTATCTAAAACTATTTAATAAAAATTTAAATGCTGAATTTAGAAAATGTATAGAAATTACATATATTCTTAGATACGATCAATATATGATGTATCTAACATATACCTATGCTTAAATTTTATCATCAATTATAAATTTGTTATAATTTGTGATATATAAAGATGGATTAAGGTAATATATTTTAAGCTAATTTAACTATTACTTTTATTCAAACTACTAAATAATTAACATATTGCTTATTTAAATGAAGTAATTATTCCTGTAGTTTTCAATTTCATTATTATTCCTGGCTTATACCACTATATCTCCTATAACTTTCAAAAATTAGTAATCAGTGTAAATTCACTGTTAACGGATAGGTAAAGAGATATATTTTCTGTTTAATTTTAGGTAAGATTTCCCTTTTTATATATAATTTATTGAATTTAAATAACGTAAATAAAAAAAAGAATATTTCTTAAGTCAAACAAATCAAATTCTGGTCAGAAAAATAAGGAATTCGTTTTTACATAATTCTAAATGTATAATTTTTAATATTAAAATTCGATATAACAAGAGTAAAGGACGGTAAAGTAAATTTTGATCCATGTTAAATATTAATAATTATACATACCAAGTTACATTTTAAATATTACAAAGACCACTGTAATTAACCATACTTAACTTTTCCATTTATGATAACCTAAAGAATTCAGAGATATCTACATTATTTATACCACACAGTAAACACTATGTGAAAAAAAAAATTATCTGTTACTTATTGAAATGCGTATATTTATTCATATTTAATAACTAATAAGACATTTTTAATATAATGTATTCAATAATATGCTTCATTTTTTTATTGTAACCATTTTTATTTCCAAGTAATCCTTCAAACCATCTTCTCCTCTGTTAACATAAATTATTTTTATTATTACATTAAACTATTTTAAACAAATTATTTAAAAATCTTACAATTCTCGGCCTAATCCAGACTGTTTAAACCCTCCAAATGGACATTGTGGAAAGCCAACATCATAACAGTTAATCCTATATGAAATATTACATTAAAATATAATATTTCATCTATACTTCAATTGCTTATAAAATACAAAATTAATTACCAAATTGATCCAGCATCAACATATTCCATAAACTTCAAAGCAGTACTAATGTCTTTAGTTAGTACTCCAGCAGCTAATCCATATTTAGTGGCATTTGCACGTTTAACTACTTCATCAAAAGTTTTGAATTTAATAATTTGTTGAACTGGTCCAAATATCTAAATTGAAATAAAAAATAATTCTATAAAATCTCTATACTATGGAAAAAATCAGAAAAGTAATAAAAATATAAAAGATGTATATTTACATTGTTAACAAAAATCTAAATATTACATTTAGATCTGAAAATCTTAATTAGTTTAGACATTTTTTCCTTTATTTAAATATAAGTACTTACTTCTTCTTTAGCAATTTTCATTTCATCAGTCACGTTAGAAAACACAGTTGGATAAACAAAATAGCCTGTATCTCCTACTTTAGATCCACCAGCTACTACTTTAGCTCCTTCTTTTCTTCCTGATTCAATAAAACTCAATACTTTATTGTATTGTTTTTCATTTATCTAAAAATGTAATTAATAATTATTTAATATTGCATATTTCTATTAAATTAATTAATAAATAAATAATATAAGATAGGTAACAAATGAAATTTTAAAATCTTACTAAAGGTCCTATTTGTGTATCAGCATCAAATGGATTTCCAACCTTCTTTTGAGATGCCAATTTTGCAGCTTTTTCAACAAATTTATCATAGATACTTTCTTGAACAAATGTTCTAGAACCAGCACAACAATTTTGACCCATGTTATTAAATATTGCGTCATGAGCAATATTAGCAGCTTCATCAACTATATAATATAATTACAAATTAAACATTAAATAAATAATTATTAGTACAAATACAAAAAAAAAACACAAATGTAAAATTTTAGTAGAATGTATTTACCATCAAAATCATCAAATATTACAAGGGGACTTTTTCCGCCTAATTCTAGTAATACACGTTTTAAGTTAAATTTAGCCGATTCTTGCATGATTAATTGTCCAACCTGATTTTAAACACAAATTTTTAATAATATAATTATATATATATATATATATAATACAATTTTGATTAATTTTGTTACTTCTGTCGATCCAGTAAAGGCTACTTTGTTTATGTCTGGATGATTAGTTATAGCTTGACCTACAGTTGGACCATACCCTGGTACAACATTAATGACTCCATTAGGAAATCCAGCCTAAAAAGTTGGCACATTTTATATTATATTGTAATTATCAACTATATATATATTCAGTTTTACTTCTTTAGTTAGTGCAGCCACATAAAGTGCAGTGAGAGAAGTTTGTTCAGCTGGCTTTAGTACGATTGTACATCCAGCGGCAAGAGCTGGGGCCCATTTCCATGACAACATCATAAGTGGATAGTTCCAAGGTATTATTTGTCCAACAACTCCAACAGGTTGAGGCTTGGTGAATGCAACATATGCATTATCTAAAAAAAAAACAATTTAAAATTCTTCAAATTAATTCAAGTAACTAATAATTATTATTTATAAAAACATTTTAGATCGTTCCATTTTATTTCCAATTACTTATATAAACTGAAGTGTACCTGTTGGTATAGTTTTTCCATGAATCTTATCAGCAAATCCCGCGTAATACTGGAAAGTTGAAACAGCTATTCCTATATCGAATAAAGAATCTGCGAATGGTTTACCATTGTCCAACGATTCCAAATTGGCCAAGTAATGTTTATGTTTATCTATCAATTCGGATAATTTATAAATTAAATTGCCTCGAGCAGATGCATCCATAGTACGCCACTCAGAATCAAACTGAAATGCAGTCTTTGCTGCATGAACAGCCAAATCGACATCAGCCTATATCAAAATAAATAACTTTACAATTGCGTCTACTTATAGAAATATACATATTATGTATTGGTAACTAGATGTATATTTGACTCTTATTAGAATTTTAAATTACCGATATTTATTTCACATTATTTTGATGTGTATAAACTGAAATATTAATATAGTTTTGAACAACTTAATTGAAAAGTATTGAAGCGTAACATTTATTTGTGGAAAAGTACAAGGAAGGACTTAAAAGTCATTAATTTATGGTAAAAATTAACGAATAATAACGTGATATTTTTCTGTTATTATTAATTTAGCTTTATCTCTATCCTTTAATATAAAATTACGAAAGTTATTTTTAAATTTAGTAGACTGTGTGTTAATTGGAATTTAAGTAATATTTGTTTTTCAACCAATGAAAATTATCTTTCTACTAACTCGAGAGGACCATTATTGTAAAACAGAAATTATGAACTTTGCTATTGTGATAATAAATTATATATATTCAAAATACATTTTGATTACATATTTAAAGTATTTGCGTTAATAGATAGCAGAACTTTTAAAATTTTAAATATATGTTGGGACACACTATGAACATTCTTACAAAAATACTACACACCTTTTAATATTATTTAACACCTGGTTAATCTAATAAAAGATAGTGGAAATGAAATCTTACTATTGACAATTGGTATACAATTATACCTTTGGCAAGATAGTTATTTACTTGTGCATAATACTTGTGATTAAATTTCTAACAATTACAACTATTTTTATTTACATAAAAAATATGATTAATTATTTCAACTGTAATTATATATAAATTGAAATAAATAATAAATGATTTTATAATTAATAGGGAATAATTAACCCTTCAAGTAATAAATTATATATAACCTTATAATTCTAATAATTTTGAGAAATATGAAATTTGTCCGATTCTACGTGTTTACCTATATAGCTCTTTTCAGGTAATAAGTTAAATGTTAATACCTTAGTAATATATTATGTAGGTATATGTATCCTGCAAAATACTTTCTAATTGAAATATTTAATCTGAGTATATTGAATATAATTTAATTTACTAATGGTTCTATTTAAAATAGTTTTTAAAATAAGTGGAAGTTATATAATAGTTTAATATTAACTTATTATATTACATTGTAAATATTTGAAATTTTAACTCTATAATAAATGTATTATTAATAATTAAATTGAGAACAAATTTTCAAGAAATTTATGGCTCTCGTCATGTTTATTTAAATGTGTTAAAAATATATATTATAAGATTTTGAAAAAAATAAAATAAAAATAGTTTAAATTTACGTAGTATAAAATTAGCAAGACCTATTGAGCTACTAATTAGAAACATATTAAACTTTTAAAAATAAAATTATATCTTACTTTATCTCCTTCAGCAATATGGATAATGGTCTTTTTATTTGCTGGATTGATAGTGGGAAATGTTTTTCCACTTACTGAGTTTACAAAACAGTTGTTGATAAATATCTAAATTAATAAATTACCCATATAGCTATTAATATTTATAATTTACAATACCTGTATAATTATTATAGACACTACATTTATAACATTTATTTAAATAATTAAATATTTCTAATTTCAAGTATTCTCAATAAAAATATATATTTATTATATACACACTACACATAGTACATACTATCATTACACCAAATTAAAAAAGCTATTTAATATAGCCATATGTTAAAGTAATTTATATTTATATATCATTTGATTAATCTTTAAATAATTAATTAAACATTTTAAATGCAAGAAATTAATAGCTATAAAAAACGTATTATATTACACATAACCAAATCAAAAATTGAAAACAATAAAAAGAAGTATTCAATATATATAATCTGAAATTTACAAAATTTATATTGAATACTATTTATTAATAAAATTATGAAGTAGTCTATAACTATTTTACTACTTAACCCATATGCATTCAATTTTTTAAAACAAACCAAAATTCTAATTGTTTATTGTTTAATTCTAATAAAGCAAAAATTAATTAGTTATCTTTTATAATTAAATTATAAATATAAAATTAATGAAGAAAAACAAAAATTGAAGACATTTTTTGTAAAGTTGTCCTACTATGTATATAAAATATGAATATAAAGTTCAAAAACGCTAATTTTAAATTAGTTAGTAAATTTACTATACTACTTATACCCCCAATATGTCTATAATTTTAATGTTTTAATGTAAAATATGAAATATACTTATATGGCTAATTAATATTGATAACATGAAACTATAAATTGTAAAATATTAAAAAGAGAAAAATACCTGATTATACAGAACTTCAACTTTTGAATTCGCCATTTTTGACTGTGTGTTTGATTACTTGGAACGTCTAAGCAAAATGTAACACAAAAAAGAAATAACGTTAAAGATGTAATAATCTGAAATGTACTCGCTATATATAGGTACACCACAGTCCATATACACATAATCTAAGTGGGTACCTATATAATTAAAATTATCATTTAATATATAACGATAAAATTAAATAACGTAAACAACAAACAGTACAAGTATCATTCAAATTAATACGAAAGTATTCATTAGTTTTAATTCGTTTAAATCTATAATTAAAAATAATATATAATACATTACACCCATCATAATATAATTACATCCAAAATTATTTATTTATTTAAATACTTATATGTTTTGATACATATACAAACATTAAATATATATCTTATGCATATAATATATGTATGTCATAATAATTATTAATTATTAACATTTATATATTAAATCGGAATAATTAAATTACCACCCATGCATAACTATATTTTTCAGTTTTTTTGTCGTATTAATTATTTTATTATTTTTTCATTTGAAATGGCTTAAATTGGAATAATATATATACGTATGTACTAATATTTGTAAATAGGAAAATTGATAGTGTTAATGGAATTTATAATATTTTCGTTGTTGACAATGTGCAAGTATATTTAAATGAGTAAAAGTATTTAAACATTTTGATTTTATAATTAAGAATTGTACAGAAACAAACAGAATTTATTAAAATGTGTACTTATAACATTATTAACCCTCGAAAACATAAAATATTGAAATGTTGACGATTTTACTACACCAAAAAGTGAAGGAACAACTCTCTGCTATTATAAAATTAATAGCGGTAAACGAAATTTCGTTGTTGATGGAACAAAAATGATACCCTTCTTATCAAATTAAATTTTTTATTTGTACAATCTGTTACGTAAAAGAATAATAAGTATAAGCGGTAAAGGACTTTTAACATGAGTATCAGAATAAAGCAACCTTCCAGTGAGGGCACTTTGGCAGTTGTTAATTAGTTAAAAATATAATTATTACGTAATACAAAATTCATACGAATTCTAATCCGACCTTAAATTCCACAATTATTTATGTTGAACGTATTATGAATTCATCATATGTATGTAGAGTATAAGGCTATGCTATTTCGCAACGCCCGAAACAATTTATTGAGCAAATCTTAAGTTTTTGACAATAAACCGCAAGAGATACATAATAGTGTGACAACTAAAATTCATATAATGATCAACTAACGCAGTGAATTGTTTAGTCTGTTTGAATAAAACTAATCTTTCGAATTCACTTGAAGAATAAAGCGTTAAACCATTTCGATATTTTTTAAGATGTATACACTTAGTTCATTTTTAACATTGCACGTAACTACTGTCAGCCATCGATCAAATACACAGTATAGCCGTATTAGTATATTAATTTTGCAAAAATTAATGTTCTGAGCTTGATAGTTATTACAATAGATATATAAATTCTATAAATTATGTTAATATAATTTAATTTTTAAACTTATTTATTTTAATATAGAAGGTAGGTATTTCGATAATACGGGTAAATTGTCTTTATTTATAGTTTTTATCGTGTCTATACGAGAAATTATAGAATTTTAATTACGCGTAAAGCATGTTTACTAAACATCTACAATTTCTCTATTGGCAGTAATTTTCACCTTCAGTGTCGAAATTAAATATTTGATACTAATAACATAAGCACACGCAACCATAACTCACAGAACTGTGAGTAATCAATGGCCAAACTATGTTCTAAAATTGAATAGAACGTTGAAGTATTAACGTATAACATTCGTCGCACGGTATAGTGTTATGGGAATTCGAATTTTGTAAAATCCCAAAATTTAAAAATAATTAGATTATCATTATATCAAATTATCAATGACATACTCTACCAACCGGAAGTGTGATTCTATATGTGTCCTATATGGACACAAAACTCAAAAACATAATTTTGATTGTTTATTCCAAATAAAACTCAACGATGACATTCTCTTTATTCCATTTAGAAACACGGCCATTTTATTAATGAAAAAAAGAAACGAACATTTTGTCTTAATCCATTTCTATTTCGTCACAACGGCACGCTAATACGACCGGTCCCCTCATTTAAAATATACGGTAACCGTTATTTTACGCCATTTTTGGTTGTCGGTCGGTACAGTTCTGTCCTGTGGTTTTTCCTGTTTTAAATTCGTTTAAGTCACTTAAAAAGACAACAAAAAGCAATTATGAAGTTCATATTCTTTTACGGTGTCGCACTATCTTTCATCGGTAAGTTAAATCATATCGTGTATGTTTTTTCTGGGCAGATATTTTACAAAAAGTGTGATTTTGGATTATGGTCGATCTATACGATAGATTTTACAATTGACTAAGCTGAGTTTGGTCTATCAATTGTAATATTTAATGCGCGTATAATAAACACCGCCTGATCATTAATTTATATGATTTCTGTTTTTCACAAATTCACGATTTTTAAGTAAACTTAAACACGTTGATGTGCTTATCCACAATGAGATAAAAAAATATTTGAAATTTTATATACATATTTTTTTCCACGCTGTTTAAAATTAATATAGGCACAATATATAACTAATGTAGTATTAACATTTTTGTTATAAGATTTAAGTTGACAAATTGTGAAAGGTTTGTTGTGATTTAATTAAAATATCTAATTTAATGATTTTTAAAATTTTTGTGAACTTAGAATATTTCTACATCTTATGGATTGGGCTGTTTGATATAATTTGGATTTCTTGTATTATTTGACATTATACTAACTGTCAACCAGATGCAATCTAATAAGGTTTATTATTTTAGTATCTTTAAACAGGTAAAGATACTAAGGAATATTCTGTTCCTCTCCCCTGGAATTACATGTGTATATATATATATTATTAAAATGATTTGAAGTAGTAATTTATTAAGGCATCATGCATAGAAAATTCTGTTTTATAAACATTACCCAATATGTTTGTTTGAAATGTAAATGTTAGTATGAATACACATATCAGTAGTTGCGAGTATTGTTCGGATACAATGTTATATATTCTAACATACTATTTGCTATAGAAATGCAATAACAATTCTGAAAACAGTTTGGATTTTAATTTAGATTAACTTTTCTGTTCTTTTTTTTTATCTTAAAATATTCAAAACTTGGATATCGTCAATAGATAAGATTTGTAGTAGAAAAATGTAAACTGTGGGAAAGTTGGTCTAAAATAGATAATGACAAATTTACATTTATGTTTGTGGAAGTTAGGAAATTTCTAAATGATTATGTTTTGTGTATGTTAGACAAACAGAAAATATCACGTTCTAATCCCCTTTAATTTAACGAATTTATATCACGTAAAAATATAAAGTATATTGAATTTAATGTGTATAATAATCTAATTTTATGTAACATAATAGTAAAATTTAATAAACAAATTATTAATACATTAAATATTGTTTTTGCTCTCCCTCATTTTTAGTGATATACAAAAAATTAACGTTCATTGTATATTGATTTAATTTAATTTACTTAATTTAAATATTTATAGGTTTATTTTATTGTCATGTCTTGGATAACTCTGTGCATAGCAGTTTTGAATCAATTTTGATACCATCAAACAATTATAAAATTCATCAGGTTTGGAATACTTTTAATGACTTTTTTAACAAAAGAATAAAGATTATTGAACAAATTTTGTCTGGCATTTTTTTGGATGATTATAATTATATCCAAAACCCAAATGACATTTATCCAGAAAATCTTTCTACTAGAAAAGTTGAAAATAATGGTTTAAAGAAATTTGTTAAAAGAGATACTCAGATCAATAATCATACTAATTTTCAAAACTTAAGTACTGAATCAATTATGTTAATGAATACAGTTCCAAATATAACAGAAATAAACATCATAACAGATAAATATCCAATTCAAACAAAATTAAATGTACCTATAATCATAACTCAAAATAAAACAGATCCAAGTGCTTCTAATGAGATAATTCGAAATAAAACAAATCCAAGTGTTTCTAATGAGATAATTCAAAGTAAAACAGATCCAAGTGCTTCTAATGAGATAATTCAAAGTAAAACAGATTCAAGTGCTTCCAATGAGATAATTCAAAGTAAAACAGATTCAAGTATTTCTAATGACACAACTCAAAGTAAAACTGGTCCAAGTACTTCTAATGACACAACTCTGAATAAAATAGATCAAAAAATATCTACAGATACAACTGAAATTAAAATGGAACCAAGTTTAAACTTAAATAAAACTACAACAAATAGTTCAGACTTATCTTCTATAACATCATTAACAATTGTTAATCATTCAAAACAAAATGCTAATATAGATCAAGACACCAAAGAAAATACTTTACTGTCATCGGATTCAAGTAAATTTTTATTTAATAGAAATAATTATATATATATATATGTGTGTGTGTGTGTGTGTGTGTGTGTGTGTGTGTGTATATATATATCTACTTATTTTTCAGACAGTAATGGCTTGATGATCTTTTTCTTATTAGTATTATTTGGAGTAGTCTTGGGTAAGAATAATTATTTTTGTTTTATATATTTATTAACGTAATAATTTATTTAACAAAAACATTCAGAGAAATAGTGATATGAAAAATAAAACTTAATATTAAATTAATTTAGTTCATATTCATTAGTTTGGGTTATTTAAATGAATTTGAATGGTGAAGTAGATAACTAATTCCCTTAGTTATTTTGTTACTTTAATATTTATTAATTAAAAAAAGTGAAAATTATTTGTTTTGTATATGATGTTGATATAAAACAATATAATGTTTTTACTATAGTTAAGTAATAAGTTAATTAATATAATTTAATATTATATGAAGGAAAGGTTAACAATTTTGAAAACTGGCTATTTTGAACTCAAAATAAATGTTAAATTATTAATATTTTTATATGTTCCAACAATTTTAAAGTATTGTTTTTTATTTCAATTTTTTTTATTTAACAAAAACACTTATTATTTTTGTTTATTCTATTGTTTCATTTTTTAATTGTAAAAGATTTTCGTAATTTTTTATCTTAATATTAATATTATTAATATTCCAATCATAATTTTTAACAAATATCTTATTTTGTGTATTAATTTATGCAATTATTTATATTTATATATAGGATTGTTTATACTCTATGAAAGACAGCAAAGCAGAGTCAGGAATGCGTGTTACCAAGTGAGAGTCATTTGTCGTAATAATGAAGAAACTCCAGTTTAATTTATTCTACCTTGTTTAATGTTCAGACAAAATCCTATTTTCAATGTCTAACAACTTTTAGTGGATATTTTTAAATGCTTATTTATTCTAACAAAGGTTTATAAAAAAATTCTTAATATCAATTATATAATTTTTTACTAAACGATATATATATATATATATTCATCATAATTATAAATCAAAATTTTTTTTTGATCAAAAGTAATAATAAAATACTGATTATTTGTGTTAAAGGACAATAAATAACATTTTATCTTAATCTAATTATATTTGTTTCTTCGTAATCAATGAGGTTATATGCATGTGTTTAATTAGATAAAATATATTTTTGGTAAATAATGTAACATACCAATGATTTCAGACATATATTATAAAATTTAATTAACTTTTAATGTTTGAGAGTTTTATTTATACTACAAAAATAAAACTAAATTTTAATTATATTGCATATATTTTTATAAGTTCAACATTGCTCTATCATTTAGCTATATATATAGCTCTATCAAAGCTCTTTAATGATCAAAACATAATATGCATATATAGAATGCATTGGTGTCATAATTCGTAACGATGATAATTGGGTCAAGAGTCAAAATATGGACGAAGTTAAATAACTTTTAAGTTAATTAGTAATTTATAAGATCATTTAATATTTATTTAAACATCGACGTTGTATATATTTGCTTGTATCTTTTGTAAATTAAAAACAGTAAATAGATTGTGATTGGACATAAAATGTGTTCTTAATATAGGAACAGATAAAAATAAATGGGAAACTTTGTTCTTTTCTAAGGGAATTAGAAAATGTCTAGATAATCCAATAACTACTTGCATGATAAGAAACAGAACTTTATAGTAGTTTTGATAATAAATTGTATTGGTTATAAAGTTCTATTTATTTCTATTAACGTTCATGATAATTGTTTATTTCAAAACAATAATGGACGACTAGGTGTTATGTTTTACACTTCATTTTTGAAAATATTGTATAGAATGTAAATAATTTGTTTATTTCTTACATATATACATTATTTTAAAACGTATAACAAATTAACAATCAAATAAATAACTATATTATTCATGAATTGGTAATTTGAAAACACGAAATTAAATTATACAAAACGTATAATATACAATATTTGAGTTAATGAGTATTAGGTAATGTTTGTAATACTTTATGTATTTAAATTTTATTAGAGCTATATATATATAGCTCTAATAAAATTTATATATATATATATATATATATAGGAAATGTAAATATACCGTTATTTTTTAAAGATTAAATAAAATAATATATATATTTAAACGAGGGTTCTTAAATATTCCAAAATAAAAATATACAGCATTCAATTACCAATGGACAGTGATACATAGTTATAGTAAAAGTCGTAAACAATTTTAAAAGTTATGTATTCCCAATTAAGTACCAATCATGGATGGACATTCGAGGTTATTAAAAATTATATTTATATCTTTTAAATAAAACGCAAAGTTAAAAACCCGATTGTATTATGTCGTGCTTATGTCATGTCATTAGAACTAGAAAATTATATGATTTTGATGGATATCTCAGTATTATACGAAAATAATTACGTCAATAAATTATGTAAAACATGACGAATAAAAGAATATTCACTACCGAAAAACTAGATTTATTTCACAGTTTACGGCATTTGCCAATCGCCGAGAATTATTGTCATTTATCGTGTATCGTAAGTACAAATTGCAAAAGGTACACGTATAGTTAAACTGCAAAATATAAGTACGTAGTACGTGGAATATAGGTATTTATTTCTAAACATTTTAATTAAGACGAAACGGTAGTGAACACGTCTACACGAAGACTCCTACTTTCCCACATCCCTAAATGTTCGGTAGTATTACTGTAATAAAATTATTGTACCTATTCTTTTATTTTCGTATGTTTTTTTTTTATATTGGTTTAGAATAATGTTAGTTTTTGTCGTTAATAGGGTGATTATAAAATCATTTTTGAACTACAGTATATAATCGTATTAATATAAATCTATATTACGTTATTTAGCATGCCTCGTTGTTGCCACGTTAAAAATGTTCCAAAAATTTCAATAATCACGGATGAAGAAATACATTTTTGTACGTAGTTTAACTTTAGGTTTTATGCTTGGTTTGGTTTGGTCTATACAGTTACAAGTAACTATCGATTACAGCTATAATTTTTTTTTAACGAAACGTATTCGTAATTTAATATTTAAAACACATTTTATTTATAATCGTTAATTTTTTAAACAACTAAAACTTAATTACAAATATGATTGTAGCGTAATGATCTTATAATAATTTTATTAATATGAAAATCGGTACGTAAATAACTTTATTAAACTAAACCAAGTATGTTTAATTGCGCTTCAAATTAAATCTGATATAAGAGCGTTGGTTAAAGATTTTTTTTATAAAATAAAGTAGTTTTAACTCGTAATTTATATGATTGGGCGTTTAAAAATTAAATCCGTTTAATGTTTACCTAAATTTTCTATTATGGATTTGACATCGTGATAAGTGTTTAGTGTGTATTTGGATAGTAATTCGTTGTATGCGTGTGGTGGTAAGTAAAGATGAGAGAACGAACGGTGTTTACGAAAATTATAAAAATATATATAATTGGTAACGTTTATCGCAATATTTGTAGAAATGAGTTTTAGTCAATTTGCAAATTAATTATCAACGATTTTATTTTTTAAATTATTTTTACAATTATACAAGAAAACAAGTTATATTTTTAGTTGTGACCCGTAGGTCTTGTGTTTCAACAATATTATTCATCTGTGACGGTAATTCGTTATTATTTCGTTATAACGGTGCAACATGAACGGAGTTTGATCTCCATTATCTTCGTATAAGGACTATATATAAACTCAATGTATTTAAGTACGTGTATGTATTATAATTTATTTTGTATTGTTGAGGAACGGCGGATGGCGTGTTTACAGTGAGACGTGGGTAGGTGTAGTACGTAGGTTAACAACTCCTCCGCGAGTGTAAAAAAATAAACCAATTTATTTCACGATATAAAATGTTTTTATAAAAACGCGAGTAATATTCTCGAACAGAACTATTAATAATTTTCGTCAATCAAATTTTAATTAGCAATTAGCCCTGTTCAGTTGGCCAGTGATCGCTGATAATATTATCAAATGGTACGGTCTAATACAGAAATAGTATTACAATACTCGAATACGCCTACGATATTTTTGTATGATATAAACTATTTTCTTATAAACGATATTGTCACCAATATTATTAAACATCGACTATTATCAATATTATATGAATATTTTTGTCTACAAAATATTAGAATACACTTAACGAACCTTACCTGTGTCAATTTGAATTTGAATACTGCATTATAACTACAATAATTGAACAGAGTTTTATAAACAACAATAATAAAGAAAAAGGTTGGGTGGTGTATTTATTTAAACATATATTTGGCAACATTGGAAACCTTGAATCTACGGACGTCGTTTTGTCACAAAAATCTTATCAAATATCAATTATTCGAGTAATAAACTTCTAGTAATTTACCAAGTTTATCCTTCATTATCTCACGAAAGTTAATTGATTTTGTAGTCGACTATTGACAAATACTATAAATGTATAGTATTTCCTGTGAACTTGTTAGTTATGATGCAGAAATTTATTCTTGTTTATTGTTACCTTTATAAATAATGTAATTAGTCAAAGTGTTATGTCACAGAACATTAACGGAAGAGTATTATATTTTCAGTATTTTTTTCTTAGTTTTTAAATTAAATATGATGTGATGGAATGTGTTCACGAACGAAAAAATAATATGTTTGGTTCTAGCAGTAAGCTAGACGTCGATTCTGCTGGTAAAATTTTTACTTTCATAATAATAAATCATTCGAGTTAGGTATATTTTTATAAATAAGTAAACTATAACAGATTTGTGTACTTTTATGTTTTAAGATTTAAAATACGTTTACTATATATTTGAATACTTCCCTTTGAACAACAACCATTTTTGTGTACACTGACATGTGCTGTTATAAATTAGATACTTGTTTAGTATATTTATTAAATTATTTATTTGAAAGAATCCAAATATATATAATAATAAATTGAACACTGTAGTTAGTACATAAATATAGTTATTTAATTGAGTTTACCTGTTATTCTCATATATAAATAATACTCGTATATAATATATCAAAAATAAGTTATTATTCCTCTTTGATATGACTATTTTTAAGAATTCAATAACATATTTGTGCCTATTTTTAATTACAGGTAATTTGGCACACAGTTCTAGTGTCAGCAGTGATATTTCAAGTCGTAACAAAATGGATATTGTATGTGTGATAGATATAATTCAAACTGTTAATTTAGCACATAGAAAAAGAGCTTTGGAGGAAGTAAAACAAGCTGCTATATTGGTTAATGCTAACTTGTTAATTGTTTCGGTAATATTATTATTATTTAATATTATTTATACTTGTAATTACCTTCATATTTAAATAACTCGAAAACAATTTAGTTTGAAAAATTAGATTTTGGAGAAACTGTTGAATTGGATACATTTTATGATGCTGATGTAGCTATTGTGGATCTATCAATACAGTTTCAACAAAGTTCGTTGTTTTATCATTTGGGAGTGCGTGAAAGTTTTGGAATGAAACATAACATATTGCTATATAATGATGTAGATACTGAAGCTACATTACGAGTAAAAGTATGTAAACTAATAAACCTAATAATATTCTTTTTTTCATATTTTGTGAAAATATTGCGTCATTGTGATTTTTGTTTTTAGTTATCTTGTGGTTCATATATGTTTCTTTCATATAAATTAGCTGATTGTGGTACTTGCCTCACTACTAATACTTCATTTCAAAATGAAGATGATACTTGTGCTTTTGAACCTAGAATACCAATCACAGTAAAATTAAAAAAGTTATTAAAAGATGTGGAAATTCAAAGCAAGTATGAATATATTTATTTATATATTAATGAGAAAACTTAAATTATACAAATTATATTATACATTTTAATATGTAATAAACTACTTATTGTTATTTTGATATATAGAGTTCATATTAAAGAAAAATTTTTATCAGATTTAAGAAAAGCTAGAGAAACATACACTGGTGAAGAGTTGCATTCAAAATTACTTATAATGAGGAAACGACTAGATGACCCACATGTACTTTCTGGTGAAGTAGTTCTCAATATGTTGATATCATTTAGAGATTTACAGGTAAATACTATTAGTGTTGGTATAATTAACCACATTTATGTTTCAAAATTTATTTTAATTTTAGGACTATGATGCAATGGTTCAACTCGTTGATGACATACAAACCATCCCAAACAAAAAAAATTATATACAAACTCCAGCATTGAGATTTTTATATCCATTTGCTTTAAATAGGTAACTTCATATTATTATTGTTTTGTACTTTTGTAATTTTAATATTTCATTTTTAATAATTTGTAGGCGTAACAAATCTGGGGATCGAGAAAAAGCGTTGCAGGTAATTGAACTTGCATTGGAGAAGAAAGAGAATCATATACCCGATATGGTATGCTTATGTGGTCGTATTTATAAAGATAGATTTGTTGAGTCTTCGTATGAAGACAAATCTGCTCTTCAAAATGCTATTCATTGGTATCGGAAAGGTTTTGAAGTGCAACCAAATGAATATGCTGGTATTAATTTAGCTACATTGTTAGTAATTGCTGGGAATGAATTTTCTAAGTCTGAAGAACTTCAACATATTGGTATATACAAATATTGTTTATGAATATTATAATAATAAGCATAATTAAATTTTATATTAAATACTTTTTGAAAGGTATGGTGTTGAATAATTTGATTGGTAAAAAAGGAAGTTTATCATCTCTTAAAGAATATTGGGATGTAGCAACATTTTTTGAAATCAGTGTACTAGCAGAAGACTACAGTAAAGCAATTCAAGCAGCAGAATGTATGTTTAAATTAAAACCACCAAATTGGTTAGTCGGTACCTTATAGATTATGTCATGTATGTATGAATATGTGTAAAAATGTTTATTCTTTTACAGGTACTTAAATTCAACGGTGGGAAATATTATATTAATTAGTAAATTTAGAAAAAAGAGTGAAGAAATTGAATACACAGTAGAAGAAGAAATATTTAGTTTTTGGATGGACTATTTTGTAGAGGCTACCAAAACAGAAATTGATGATAGTATTCGTTTTCCTGTAAGTAGAACATGTACAAACTATTTTTATAAAATTATTCTATCGTGAAAAAATATATTTCGAAATTTTTTAAAACAATTTATTTTTTCAGATATTAGTTTTTGAACCATCAAAAGTATTTATGCCTACTTATGTTAACGTAAATCTTGGTGCTGAAGAAAAATCTATTCGCATTTGGAATTTGTGTATGGAAAGTAAAAAAGGAACTTGTAAACAAGTGCATGATTGGTTGTTTGTTGCCAGTATGATTAGAGGCGTTAGGTACAGGCAATTAATTATTTTTGTCTTCTGGAATACCCGTGTTTTTATTTGACACTAATAATATTTTAATCCAGAAGTTAGAAAATTCAAAAAAATATGTTATTGTCAATAAATATAATTTTCTTAATATGCTATTTTTTTACAGTTTATATAAAAGAGATGAACGTTGTTTATTTTTATATGTTCATGAAAATTCTGATGATTTTCAAATGTATTTTCCATCATGTCAATACCGTCAAAGATTTTATGATCTCATTATAAAAATGACAGAAGGTGAAGAAGGAATGATGACCAATCTAGATGAAGATTCAACTGGCGATCAAATTGATGTACAATTATTTTTTACCCTATTTATATAGTATATATTTACATAAATCTATTAAATTACTTATTTTTTAGTTTGAGTATGAACTGGATGATTCACTGAAAAAAGTTGTTCTTGGTCAAGGAACTTATGGCATTGTATATGCAGCTCTTGATCTTAATAAACAAGTTCGAATAGCTGTCAAAGAAATACTTGAAAAAAATTTAGGGTACTTATTCATTTTTACTTATTTTTAATTTAAGTTTAATATTTATTTAAATACCATGTTTGTTTCAAGCTATGTTCAACCATTACACGAAGAAATAAAACTTCATTCTCAATTAGATCATCGAAATATTGTTAGATATTTAGGATCAGTATCTGAAGGGGGTTTTTTTAAAATATTTATGGAACAAGTACCTGGAGGTTAGTTTTTTTAATTTTATCAAGATAAATTTATAATAACAATTTAATATATTTTTAGGGAGTCTTTCTGCTTTGTTACGGTCAAAGTGGGGTCCTTTAAAAGAAAATGAATCTACTATTTCATTTTATACTAAACAGATTCTAGAAGGATTGAAATATTTACATGATCAAAAAATTGTACACCGTGATATTAAAGGTGATAATGTCCTGGTTAATACATATAGCGGTGTAGTGAAAATATCTGATTTTGGAACATCTAAACGTCTTTCTGGATTATGTCCCAGTACTGGAACTTTTACAGGCACATTACAATATATGGCTCCTGAAGTAATAGACAAAGGTCAAAGAGAATATGGTGCTCCTGTATGTTTAAATTATTGAAAATCGCTTAATAATTTTAAATACATTCTTGTGTAACTCATTATGTTCTTTTTAGGCTGATATATGGTCATTAGGGTGTACAGTTGTAGAAATGGCAACTGGTAAACCACCGTTTATAGAACTTGGATCGGCAGAAGCAGCTGTTTTTAAAGTCGGTTTTTACAAAATCCATCCTGAAATACCGGTTGAACTTAGTGAACGAGCTAAAAATTTTATACTTCGTTGTTTTACTGTTGATCCAGATACACGTGCAACAGCTACAGATTTATTGGAAGATTTATTTATGTTTGAGTATGTCTATAGAATCATAACTACAAAACGATACATTTTTAATTTTATAGAGATCATCGTAATTTTAATAATAAATATATTATAACAATTGTTTAATATTATTGTGTTATATTAGAAAGAAAAAAACGTCCAAAGCATTAACAGCTCCTTTAGAATTTAATCGCAGTGTATCTGTACCAATGGAAAAAGGTTTGAAAACTAATCAAGTCTCTAGTGATCTTGACAATTCTGCTAAACGAGTATTAAAAGAAGACAGGTGAATACATTTAATTATTTTTATCTAATTTTCTGTAATCTAGTTCAAAGATGGATTAATTTTATTAATTTATAATATTAATACTCTAAAATTATTTTAAAGGTTGAGGTTTTAAGCATGTTTTTTCAATAATTTCATAATTGTTTTTGTTTATACATATAATTAATTTGACATTTTTAATATCTATTCATTCATAAATATTTACCAAGAAATTTATAGCAAAAATGTAGATACGTAAATTGATATTAGTAAAATAAAAGTCTTTGTACTTATTGATATTCTAATAATTTTGAAATTTCAACAATTTAATTATATTTAGTGATTATGAGTATAAGGAATAAGTGCACAGAAAGATAATAATACCAACTGTAACATATCACAGCTATGTTACTATAGTACTATAGTTACTATGTACATTAAAATATTAGCTTCAAATTTTTATTATTTTATATCTGTTCGAAACTATCTTATGTGCTAAATATTTGTATGTAATTTTGTGTTATATTTCACATTTTTATTGATGTTGAATGAATTTATATAAATATTCTAATTGTTCGTTTATATTTTTATTTCTGAATTAATTTAAAAATTAATAAAACGTCAAATCAAGGATACATTAGTATTTATTGAATATTATTTATATGTTTTCAAATTATTTCAAATCTAAATTGTGATTTCAAACGTATATTTGTGTGTTAGACAGTATGTAAATATTTGTTGGTTGATTGGATATATTTAGAAATGTTTACAGTTTTTTTTTAAAGTATTCAATTATATGGTTTATTTGAGTATCGTTAATGTTTTGAATAATAAATCAGTATTCCAAATTTTTTTTATTTTTAAATCTAATTTCTTCTAAATCAATTTATTTTAGGTAATTAAATGTGATTATATTTTATGTCAAGTTATTTTATGTTTATAGTCCAATAAATTATTATGAATGTATTAAAACCTCACATTTACATATTTATAGCCATTGCACCGATATTAATGCAATTTCTTAAAAAATGTAAACCCAATTTGACCAGCATTAGAATGGCGCGAATAATATGTTTGATTAAAATTTGCATTATTATAACGTTGCTAATGTGAAATGCAAAAACAAATGCTTCAGATTTATGCTACTAATGTGTTACTTAGTGAGGGCGCTTACATTGGAGTGTGTTTGTATACAGCTGGTTAACAATATCCCAACCTGAAAAGATCAAACAAAACCAGTTCTTTACTTCTATCAGTTTGCCAAACATGCGGTACTCTTCTAACAGGTATATATTTTTACTCCTTGTAGAATATACGAATAAAATTTAATATTTTCATAGTTGTATATTACCAACTATATATAACTATTGTTTGATGTATTATAATATATTAGACCAATGGCCAATGACATATCTGACTCAGTATAATGATTGGGTTTTGAAGAAGGGATCAAAAACGTTTTCAAATTTGTTTATATATTTTTAATGTTTGACTATTTTATAAACTAAAAATTAAATAATTTGTAGTAAGTTTCGAAATATAAAAGTATAAAATGTATCCATATATTTAATCTAGAACGTTCATTTTCTCAATCCTTTTTGTCTTAAATTTGTTTTTTAAACTATATCTCCATATTTCAAATATTAGAATATTTTTTTAAACAAATTTTTGTGTATAATTTTATTATTTACTACTGTTTTAAGTTTAATAGAGTGGCGAAGTACCACTAAAAAGATTATTACCATTTCTTTTTGCATCTTAACGTTTTAATACTGACGAATAATCGAACTGTTGATATTGTAAAAACTTTTTTAAAGAAACTATGAGAATATTAAAACAAAAATGTTAAATCGTACCGACATGAAAGTTGACCAAAGAAATATTAATTGATGTGTACTTAGCATTCATATATATGTACACACAATTACATTTTGTACGTTACACGTATTATATTATTGCACATGATTTATATAGTGGAAAATCGCCGTGCGCGATTGGTTATTTTTTTCTGGTGCAGTTTCGATGGACAAAATGACAACAACAGGCGACAGTCGTCAGGGACATTAGCATCGCCTGATATTGACATGGGCACGGCAGGTAGCACCGCTGAGGCGGAACACGATGGGTTCTACATGCTGAAAAAAGATTCACAGCGAAGGAACACACTGGCCCGAGTGTTGGCTCATGACCAGTCTAAGTTGTGCAAAGTATGGCTGTCATTCGTGCGCCGCGATTTTGGCAAGCCTGTGTTGACCGATCAACATTTGGAGACGTTAATGAAGGGCCTCCGGGACTACATCACCAGCCCAAATAAGTCCGTCATTGAGCGAACCTTGTGTACGCTTAAGGAACAACTATATTTTGATCCAGACGCCGTGCACCAGTTGCATTTTTCCCTGTACTCGTTTCAGGATGCGGTAAGTATTAAGTATTTTATATAGAGGCATGCTTCAAGCCTTATACTTGGTAGCAAGTGTGACAACTAGGGAAGCAATTGGGTTGAAAAAGAAAGGAATACTATCTCAAATGTTTTTGTGCGAGTTTTAGTGTATTGCTCGTAATTCATCGAATCGTTTTGTTTTGCAAATAAAAAATGTTTTTTTTTGATTCTTCGTGAGGAACCACCTTAATGTTTTGATGTTTTAGTCCCTGTATAATCATATTGTCTCTTGACAATTGTTATCTTTAGCTCAGTTTCATATAAAACTGAATATCTATATTATTCACTTTAAAGAATATAACTGAATATATGTAATACGAAAAATGTATACAACAGATACTACTGTCACTAGTTCAATTTTTCGAACCATATTTTGTTTTTTATATTTTTTAAATATTATTAAGCTTTTATTATACATTACGTATTTTTATTATTATTGCTTTAGGCCAAATCTGTATTACGAATGCATAATATCAAGCCCCATTGGATGTTTGCTCTGGACAATCTGGTACACAGTGCTGTTCAAGCAGCCATTACCGTTCTTAAACCCGGTAAATATATTTTATATAATATATATATAAAGAAATATTTTATATTTTGAAAATGGCTTAAAGGATGAAAATACCTGGTTGGGTGGGTCTCGAATATTGGAAAAATTATGGAGAAAGTTGTTATCAATTTAAAAAAAAATTATAGATGTGGTTAGTTACTATATGACGATCAAATAATCCCCTTTCTCAAAAAAAGACGATTGCTTAAATTTTAATTTATAGGCTAGTTTTATTTCTAAAAATTATGTTTTATAGTTTAATTACATTTTAAAATAATACAATGCTCCGTTTTAAATATGTACCTGGTTTCGGTGTCTTGTGTATGATATCCTCATTAGATATATACATATTTTCTATCGTTTGTCTAGTGCACCTGAATGAAAATTTAACGCAATAATAATTTACTAACGATAATTCCATAAATCATAATATGTGTACGTAATATAGATTTTGAAGATAATATGGCGTCTAAAGAGACCAAACCAGAAGGTAGCATCTTCTCTGTCACGATGGACGACACAAAAAATAGCTCGCCGTCGTTTGGTTCGTCGATAAAATCACACAAAACTGACGACAGTTGTTACTCGGTTAGTCCGTCTATAAAGAGCAAACACGAATTGCGAAGCCGTACTTTAATACTTCAGGCTGAAAATCATAGGTATGTCCAGGTTCCTTTTCTACTTGTATATAATAATTTTGTATATGTTACTTTAATACGATCTTATTTGTGTATAATTAATACGTAATATATACGTATATCAGCGATTAAATAATTTTGAAAATGACGTTTGTTATTTTTTAACGCAGCTTACAAGGTTTATTAAAGGTTCGTATTTACGTATATATATATTTATAAGTAAACGTGTAATTCGTTGTAAATGTACGCAGTGTTTAAGAAAAAATATTTGTCCAATTCTTTATTTTAATACCCCTGTGCGTATGCGTAATATGTGCCAGTACTCTGCAATTATATCCATTAAGTAAAAATAATATAAAATATAGTAATTGTGTGTAATACTTACACGTACGGTTTATGATTTAGATTTTTCTTCGTGATTACGAGATATGACATTTCGAAAAACCGTTCATTATAAATATTATATACAAATTGTGAAATTTATTATAGCATATATTATGCTATATTATGTTAATTGTTCACGGTATACGCTATTTTATTATTTATTCGAAAAAACATTTAACGTTTGAAACCGTCGTATATTCTGTTTAATTAATTAGATTAATAATACGTTTAATTTATTTTTTAATCGTAGGAGGCAACATTTGTTTTTATTATGGTCGCATGAAAAAATAAGTACTGTAACGATACGAAAAATAAATATTTAATACGAATAACGATTGGTTTATTTAAAATCTATAATTTTAATCGAAATATACTAATACATTAGTATATTAAAATTTGAAAAATTGTTTCAAATAGTTCTTTTAGTATTCAGTTTTGGAATTTGGTGGTTTTTATGTTTTCTATGTATAAATCCAAAAATTCGTAACAATTTAAATAAATATTTTTGATAATCGTTTGAAAACATATTTAAATATACGTCGTATTTCTGTATCTTAATCCACGGGTAAAATAGGTAATTAAATAGTTATGTTGTAAGATGCGTTGTTTCATCTTTTGGTAGAATAAGACTAATTTTGAAATAAGCCCTCCTAAATTTGTTTTCTCGTAATATTTATTTATTTCATTTTGTTAATATTCCGCGCACATAAAAGATGAAACAATTGATCTTAGGCCAACTTAAAAATGTGTACTAAAGATTGTAAACATTTACAACTAAAGTTAGTAAACTTTAAACGCTTTCAATTATAATCAATAATATAAAATTAAGATTGGAAAAACCGCTTCAAGAAAAATGTTTCGATCTTTCAGTTTTTTTTAAACGACGTGTATTACTTCAATTTTGGTTTTGTTATAGACTGTTAGAAGAAGTATTGGACTGTCAAAAATCGTATAACAGTTTGTTGAAAAAAATGTTAGAAGATCAAAAAGACCAGATGGCCACATTAAAACGGATGGACGAACAAAATATTGCAATTCATTGTAAATGCCATTGTTGCAATGGTCACGACGAATTTGATTATGAAAAAAATGGCGACAGTGAGGAACTTGTCCAATGGCTGCGCCAAGTTAATACGGACGAACAATCGATAAAAAAAGTATAGTTATTTTGGCTTATGCATATGACTGTTTTTATTATGTTGTATATTACCGTTGACACGTAGGTGATATACGAAGAGTTTCGACTGGACCAAATACGACAAGATGTCACCAAAGAAGATTTGAGAAGTCTTGGGTTGAAGTGAGTACATACCTATAAAATTAAAAAACAATGTCGATTTTTCCGACCGAATGTATAGATGTCTACAGCCTGCTCGCAATTTTGGGCGTATTGTGTAGATCAGGTTTATAGATACGACATGCGTATAGATGATGATAAATCTCATATTTTCACCTATCGAGACTTGTTATTTGTTGTAACGTTGTAAGCGTAGCTAGCAAGAGAATTATTTAAAATGACCCGTGTTGATAAATATTCAGCGAGTGTATGTGTAGCGCAATGATATATTATGGAGAGTGAGAGAGAGATTGATGTTCAAATTCAAAATTTGTTGCTAATAAATGTAAAGATGTTTTTGGTAATTCATTAATTAGTTTTATATTACAAGGACTTGTCCTAAAGCAACGGGAGTACAATCAGTATAGATTATTGTTAATTCTCAGTTTTTTAAACATCCGAGAACAATAATTGTTTGTTTTATACGTATTTAGAAGAGGTGCAGAGTTAAGACTGTGGAAAGAAATTGAACGACACCGAGAGATGGCAACGTCTGCAAATTACTCGACTGGAGATCTATTTCGTCGGACGAGTAATCATATCAATAACAACTACAACGCGTATAACGTTTAAGTATATAAAACCGCCCTTTATTTTATGTAATTATTTTTATACCTTGTGCAATGTTCGTATAATATATTTTCGTTGTATTAATAATTAATATAATTTATTAAAAAAATTTTTTTTATTATTTTTGTTACTTACACCTGTTTATTAATTGACAGCTAAGAAACAAATTTTAAAATAATTACAATAACATTCCTAATTGTGAAACGACAAAAATGATCTTTATCGCGAATTGAAGAGCAGCAGATTTTTTCTAACAACTACGAGTAAATATGTACAATTACACTGCCGCGATTCATTTTTTTTTTTTGCTAACATCGATAATTTATTAAAAAAACTGCTCTAATTCTACGAAATACATTTTTTTTTTCAATATTCTGAAAAACCGTAATTAAAAATAATTTTTTATTGCCAAGATACGTGTTTTCAGTGTAATATTGTACAATCTCGGACAAATGTACACGTTTGATCAGTACTTTTTTATTTATTTTAATCTTATTTCTACTTAAAAACAAATATTGTATCATATACAAAATATACTTTGTTTATATAATGACAAAATGCATATACACAACACGTATTTACAATATATTATGGAAACAGTTTGATATTGATATGTAAAAAAAAAAAAACTAAATTTGAAATATTTTTCATAATTGATATTTGAAATCTAACAACATAACACATTTATCAATAATAAATTAATAATAATAAAAAAATACTCGTTACGTTACATTGAAATGTACTAAACAAAAATGGGAAAAACATGATCAAAAATAATAAAATAATTTTTACATTTTCGAGTTTCGTAAAAACAGAAACCGCTCAATTTGAGAATATATCATTATAAATAGTTACACTGTTGATTAGTGGTAGAGTTTGGAAACACCGATAACGTCAAGTCGTTTTGTGTTTTTTTATTTAAGCATCGTTCGATACTTTTTAATCAAAAATCAATATATTAAAAAGCGAATGTTACAAATATAATGTATATGTATCGGACATATAATAGATGTGTATAATTAGGCATTTGTGTTACAAAATGAACAACGCAAAAAACGACCGATATTAACATCATTAATGTTTACAAAAGAATTTTGAAATTGATCGTAGAAATGAAATTACTTACACATACATACAAATATATATACACATTATTCACAGTTCATCGAAGGTTTAAAAACAAAACGCGTATATATATAAATATATTAAAATAAAAAATATAGCCGCTTAACAAGCAGTAAACAAAACATTAACTATAAATTAATCTATGGTATAAAATTTGGTTGACAATTGCCATGTGTAAGTAGAGTTGATCAATTACTGTCCTCGTCAAAAGTACTTCCAAATTCCAACATTTCGTTAATCTTTTGGCACGCCTCGGTACAATCCACTCGTTGTTTGTTGTTGTTTCTTCTATTGTTCTTTAATTCTTCCTTCAGGGTTATTTTGGGCGCTTTTACGCGTTTCAACGCTTTGGCTTCGCCCGATTTACTTAGCGGCGTCGGTGGTTCACTAACAACCAACGATTTAGTTGTCGTTGTGCATCCATTTTGGCTGAACATTGGAGGCGTTTCGCTTCTAGACTTATCGGTACGCGATACCATACTGATTTTTCCCGGTGAAGACATGATGTTGAAATTAGAATGATTATCTTCGTAATCACTGGTTTCCAAACAGTCGAAAAGGTCTACTTGTGCCAAAGCCTTGTTGGACAACTTTGCGAATTTCTTTTTGATTTTCTTCCCTTTCAATATATCTTTTGAGATTGTTTTGACATTTTTGGTTTTCTCTATGGCTACTACTGATGCCTGAGCAGTGACATATTTTTTACTTTGTTTGTCGTCTACAGTATTGGACAAAGATGCACAATTACCTATGTCTTCATTTTGTTTTGTATTTACACTTTTTGTACGGCTCACAAGTGTAAATCTTTCAGACGTTGTTTGCTTAGATTTGTTTATACTGTCAACATTCATCGTAGCAATCGGAGTTTCTAATACTTTAGATCTTAAACGACTGCTGATACTGTTGTTCAAACTGTTTTTAATAGTTGAGTTTTGTTTATGTTGTCTTGCACTTTTGTTCATGGTAGAGGTTTCTGTTGTATGTGTGAAAGATTTTATACTGTTATGGCTGCTACTGGACAATTTATTAACAGGTGTACCTGGCTTTAAAAATTTGCTCAACTGTAAATTAAAAATGATATGATAATTAGCGATTATACATTTTAAACATTTCAACGAAAATAGTAATTAATGTAGAAATAATAATTTAAAACTAATTTATATTTAGTGTGTAGTAGTAGTGTTTTATTTTTACAAAAATATCAGAAAATAAATCGTCAATTACTTTTTAAATTACGTAATGAAAGTGAAATTCGATTTTAATATATAATGGTAAAATAAAAGGCTAGAAATATATATGTAAAATACGTAGATAAGAAAACAAAACTTTTATATTATTGTACATTTTAATTTATAATACGAACGATAATCATATATATCACTTGTAACATTAAAAAGTATAACAAATGTATGTACATTGATAATATAGTTTCAAATTATATTTTCAAAATCTAATTAAATCGGATAAACAGATATTTATACAATTAAAATATTTATTAATAATCATTATCTACTTACCGGTTTTTTCGACTGTGATTGCCTTTTTTTTGTTACATTAATTGAATCGTTAATAGTCTTCAGTATTTGACTTTGTGATTTTGTATTCGCTTTATTACGTATATTTTGATGAAATCTATTTTTTAAAATTTGACTGGGTGTTTCAAACATAGTAAGTTGTTTTCTTGGCCTTTTGGGTGTAGATGTCAGCAACGGTGGTATTTGTTCACGAGATTTATTTTTCTCATTTTTATTATTTTCAGCTGTATCATATTCGGGATGTTTTCTTTTACTACTATTTTTTTCGGTTGTAGCATTTATACTTTTGGTATGACTTGATCCTTTCTTTATAATACTTTTATCGTGTTTTACAGTTGTTTTTGTTGCTTTGTTTGGTCCTGCAGGAGAATCCAAAGAAAAATTTAATATTGCGTTTCTATTAGACTTTTCTTTGACGGATAATTGATTTAAAATATTTTTCCATGTCCGTGGAATTCCATTGATGGATAAACATACGTTATACAATTCATTAGGTGATCCACTGAATACATTGCCAATTAAACGGTATAATCCATTATTAGTTCTAACTAAATTATTCTCTTTTCTAGCTTGCAAAACACCAGCGTCATGATTTTTTTCTAAAACTGTGATTTTATCATTTTTCAATAAAGTCCCTAAAACATAATATTATTATTAATATAAAAAAAAAAAATTATGAAATCATATTTAATTACCAGATAATATTATAACCGAAGACTTAGCTTGTAAATTGATTGGCTTTATGTTTACAGACCACGTGCTTAAACACTTCTCAACATTTTTCATTATATTTAACTGAGTATCGGGTTGATTACTCGCATTACTATTCTTTTCATTATTATTTGGTAAACCAACGAGAATTTTAAATCCAATATTATCAAGAAGAGATTCTATGGAATTGTTGTCATCATTTACCAATTCATTATACGGTGAATTAGACACCGGGTTATTTTCAATCATTGTCACTTCCGAATATGAATTTGGTACTGTTGGTTGAAGTCGTTCTTCAGGTTCTGGTAATTGTACATTTTTAGTACTAGCAATTTCATTAGGACGTTGGCTAAGTTCAATAACTGTGGTACTTAATGTAGAGGATTCACGATAAGTAAGGTTTGATTGGTCAATTCGAGGTAGTACCACTCGAGGTTGAAGATTAACATTATCTGGTGGCTTAAAGGGATTTGATGGTTCAATGGGTTGAAAATTATTTTCTGGAAATCGATATGTACTGTTACGAGTCGAATTAATCATCGAAAAAGTTGGTGGCCTGCAACTTAAATTCGATGGTCTCGAATACATTGGGATTTGATGTGATGAATTGGCAATTCTTGACACATTGGCACCAGAACGTTGACCTTCTTGTACCATGCGTCTTATATGTTTCAAAAAGTTGGAAAACTCAATATCAAATTTACGATACGAATACACTTGCAAAAATTCATTTAAATTGTTGCGTAGGGCTAAAGTTTTTTCTTCCATAATGTCGTTGAATAGTAAAATCTCGGATTGAGATGGTTGAGGCAAGGGCACTAATGGCACTTTAAATGCTGAATTAGTGTTGTTCATTTGATTATACGCCATAGTTGAGTTTTAATGTAACTACCTATATAAAAAATAAAAATAATTCGCACAATACAATTTTAATTATTATATTGTATATTTGTATGAATATGATATACAATTTTGATTTACTTCAAAGTAAAAATTTCTGACCGAACCAGTTGAGAACAAACGTTTACATTTGAAATTTATCTATTGTTATCCGTCATAATATCATTAAATGTATCACATGACATAGGAAATTTGAATTATGCTCGATCAATATAGTTTCGTAATTTCAAATATTATAAACAAATTTAAAATTAATATACATCTTAATTTCCATTTTCAAAATAAGGCAAAATTATTTCTAAATGGTAAAAACAGACACAGAGTTAGAATCAAGTTGATCGGATAGTTTCTTTAAAAGTTGTGGTTGTTAAAAAATGTTGTCCGGCAAGATACGTTGGTCGTTCAAATAGTAAAATCGAAATTACGTTAATTAATACGAAACAATAATAAAACGGGACACATTGAGATATCAAACGGTCAGTCACGAGACCAATGAATTTGAGATGGAGAACGTCTGAAAACGGTTCGAACTGTCGATGGCAATTGGAAACGACAAACGGACGGGAAGCAGGTCAGATTCCCCGTTGGATATTGATCAATGACGGTGGGCACTCAACGATGATCGTCGAGCGACCACCAACGACAATATGGTACCGATCAACAATAACCACGGTTAGGCGACCGAAACAACGAAGGTCGTAATTATTGGCGACCGGTACACGTTCATGGTTAGCGGTGAAAAGCGAAATGGACGTCGCAACTTACTTGGGAATAACGTTGACGGGCGGCGATCTTTTCACGGTCGAATTTGGCCGTTGGACGTCATGAGAGCGGAGACGACTTTCGCGATCCGACCGGACGACGGATAAGCGGAAACTCGCCGAGGATGGTTTCAAAAAGGATAACCGGTTACACGACGATACAACGGGCGGCCAAGGATAAAGACGTTCCAAACAGAAAACGACTAACGGATTTCGAAATCGACGAAGTTCGTTATAATCATCATCCCATCAAGCACGGCGAACAAAAACACGGGAACGCGCCGGAGCAGTGCTGCCAATCGCGGCGTTCCCACCATTTTTTTTTTTTTTTTACTTATCGCCGCAACAAATCGCGCCGCGGTACATTCCGTCGACGACGTCTCCGAGGACGAAATGCGCGGCAACGTTATCGGCGTCCGTCAACGGTCCCGGCCGTTTTCCTTGGCGTGTGTTTACCGTGATACGAAACAAACACGTCTCGTTCGCCGTGTGTCGGGCGGACGGGGTGGGGGAATGGCCAGTCAACGATGCCAATAACGCCGGAGCGGTAAGTTTGAAATAACGTAATTATTATCGTCCGGTGGGTCGTGCGTAAGCTCGACCGAAATTCGGAACCGTTCGTTCGCGGACAAAATAAATAACGAACGTTGTTCAGCAGCCAACGGGCCCGCCATTTGGAAATTCGCTCCGAATTGAAAAACCAACGAAGTAGCAACTCGTGTACAGTTGGTCTGTACAAGTACGTGTTAATTTCGCCAACAAAATCGACATTTCGAACGACGATACGTACTTATTGAATGTCGAGAAATGCTATGCGATGATCACTACGCCGGGCGACAATTGCGAAGTTCTTCGGTCCCGTAATCTCGGCGCGAAAACGCGTAAAAAACAAAAATCTCGAACGGACACAACTCGCGAGTACTCGACAAAAGTACGAAGAGATCGTGTTTTCGAAATTTTTATAACGTTTTACGTTCATAAATTCGTATTAACAACGTCTTTCGACAAATCTGACGTCACTGTATACTCTACATTTCCTTACGATAATATTATATTTTCGACGATCGCGTTCCAAGTTCACGCGCGTAGACTTCGTACGTTTCAAAGTTTTTTCTGCGATCGTTTTGATCAACTTGACAGAGGCCGTTGTCCGTCGAACGATCTGGCGTTTAAACGTTCGACGTTATCCAGTTTACATAACGAGTGGACCGAATTTGCCGAATTCCAAATATCGACGATCACTTTTACACAAACGGTACTCATTTAGATCGCGACAGGGGATGCGCGCGATCGCACTCGGGCCCGTAATATTATTAATAGTTATTATTTCAAACTCGACGCAGAAAATGAATCCGTATTTTTATCCTTTTTTACACCTACGGTCGTAGAAAATGTTTCTAATTTTTGTTTCATTATTATTCGAAAAATATATTAGGAAATATTTTTTCCAATAATGATAGCGTGTGAATTTATAATAATGAAACAAAAAAAACCACGGTTATTATGCTTCACTATTCAATTAATCGAAGGTGTAAGCGATTCAAGCTTTTTAGGGCTCTAAAATTATGGACAATTTAAAACTAATTCGAAGGTCGGTTACCTTCAGTGGCGTACTAACGGGGGGATTTTTAGGAATAAACGCCCTCCCCCACCCGAAAGTTTTTAGGAAAAATTAATTTCTTACGAGACGTATATTTTTAATCAATAATAAGGAAAAACTAAAATATTTTTAAACTTCAATACACGTGTTTGTTAAAAATGAATAATCTATTAAAGTTTATAATGTGTCTTGTTTCGTTAGGGTTATCCGATTTATTATTTAAAAATTAACCCCCCCCCAAATTCAAGTCTAAGTACGCTACTGCTTCCGTTACTTTCATTCGCTTCCGCATTACAATATCACTAGTTCCAGTATTTTATTAATTTAGTCAGTTTTGTTTTTTATATAATCTTAGTTAATATTAGGAAGGTACAAAAACAAATATTTGCCGCAATACTTCGGAACTCACGATCTACCGTAATTACAAAATAATTTATCGGAAATATTATTTTCATTTTTGGGCGAACTACTGGTTTAAAAAAAAAACGAATACTTAAATTTATATTAATCAATAGCGTGGATTTTTATGGATTATGGAAATGTCCGCGTTGAAATGGAATTTGAATTAAACAATCGGTCATTTTAGTTTTTATGTCGTTGTCATAACGTAACAAAAACCGAAAATTTAATCCGTTAATATGGGTCGTCGACATGTTTACTCGATTTGAACGTTATTTTCCGTTTTATAAAAATTCGTTAGAAACATTAAGTTAAAAAACAACTCGTTTGTTAGCTGCTTAAATATACTGTATAGTAACATATCTGTAGCGTGTGTGTCCTTCGGATTCCCACCAATACTCAAAACGTTGGTATTTATAAAAATAGTTATTTAAAAAAAGTAGAGATGGAATATTGTAAAAAAAGGCTAAAACACCAAAACGAATAATATGTATGTATTCTTTTTTTGCTTTTTGTTTAACAAAATTTTCGTAATTTCGAGGACGACGAGCTTTGCTTGAAACGTGTTCGACTAACGAATACGTATTAATCAATCGTGCCGCAGTTGTTGACGTTCGTTCGCGTAATATAATACGTTATTTCGACCAGATTTTGGTTAAGCGGGGGCGATCAATTTAAAATTGTTTTTTCTTTCGTAAAACGAATTGCGTTTTATAATCGTATATTCGACGACCGAGTACACACGGGCACCGAGTTACGGGAACCCTAAAATTATGTTTACAATCATACGCGGTATTTTACGATAAATTAGCGGATCGGGGAAAAAATTTGATTATTTACAGATTGGTCGACTAGGCGTGAATATAGGCGTATTTCAATCAATTAAACGGCCATTATTATTGTTGTAGCATACGGTCGTTGCACCCGCTGCTCAGCAGTAATAACCTCCTTTTGATCGCAGGGATTCGCGGGGTAACATATAGCACGCGATACAAGAGCGTAATTAATATCGTTCGAACTCTTCCCTCCCGCAGAGGGTAACTAATACATTAACCAATCAGGGCCGTGTTCCACCGATTGATGGCAGGGGATAGTTCGAGAGGGAGCGCAGAACGAGTTGACGGCAACTTTTTTTTCTTCTCAATTTTGGTCGGGAGAGAGGTAGGAAACAAATTAGAATCGTCGCCACGACGACTTCTCAATCCATTGCCGATATAAAGGGGGGAGGGGGTCACGCGAAAGGTTCTAAAAAGCAATGAAAGCGAATCAAGTTGTATAAAGTTTTTATTTAACTTCAGAAAACAAATAAACATAGAAGAATTAACAGGGTATTTTTCGTCTTAAATTATTTATATTATGTATAAAAGAATTTTTGGTGGTCACACAATAGAAAAAAAGTTACATACATTTTTGATAGGGAGGGTTTTGTTTTTTTTATTTTTAAATCTTTTTATATATATATATATTCCGCTAAATATAATAATAATAATAATAATAATAATAATAATAATAATATTAATAATTTTTACTTTTTATTCATAGTCTTTGTACGAATAAATTAACAGTCTTATAATAAAAGATTAGTGATATTATAATGATAGGAAAAAAATTGTGATTGACATCATTTTTTTTTCTTCTAAATTTTGTATTTTGTTTACAACTGCAGATAAAAACGTGCGATAATATTACGTAAGTTGGAAATGGATAACAAATTGAAATAAATAATCGTGGAAAAAAAATATAATTAATGAGCGTTAATTATTCCTGCATAATAAGCAATAGTTTCGTTAATAATAATAGAAATGAAAAGTGGGAAAAATTGTATATTCCCAAAAATAATGGCCCAACAATTAAAACGATCTATATATATATTTTTTTTTTTTAATAATAATAATTAAAAACTAGTCGCTACGATAATAATAATGATGATAATAATAATAATAATAATAATAATAATAATGTAATTCAAATCGAGTGAACCGTTAACAAGTTTTTATCAATCAATAATATTTTATTTAAAGTATAAAGAAAAATAAACGAAGACAATGTTTAAACTTGTGTAGGACCCCTAAATATAAAATTCATTTTATCGTAGATATATTAATATAATGGTTTTATTTAAATATTATATATACAAAATAGTATTAATAAAGAAATATTTATAAATATTAATGTATGTACGTGTATATATAAATAAATATATATATATATGTATATTTAAAGATGTACCTATACTAAATTAATTACGTGTAATTTTTTTTTGGTTTTTTAGTTTCGACGAGATAAACGGCGAAATATTTAGCATAATACGTAGGTGTTGCAGCTAATGTGGTTTTTGTATCACACTTTTTTACTGCACATTCACAAATTGATACGTAAAAGAACTTGATATATGTATATATATATATATATGTGTGTGGGAGATATCTCTCGATTTAAACGGAGGTAAGAAAAATGAACCGGACAAATAGTGTTTATCAATTAATGACGATTAATATAAAATAATTGTAAATTGAACGGTATTTTTACCGAAGAATGACGCGCATAGTCCGAATGTTTAAATTTCAAATTTAACGTTATATATGTATATGTATATATATGTTCGAATATAGTTTTTACGCGGAACGTTACGAACAAAGAGTGTGTAGTACAGTAAAACGAAGAGATCGATATACGTATATATATAACGAAAGATATATTGCGTCTCATTGACGACACAAATGATGCACAAGTATAATCCCCGAAACGGGTACTGAACCATTTTCGTTAAAGAATAAAAAAAACATTCCCCCTCCCCCCTCCTAAGACGTTTAAAACGCGTATTATTCGAAAACAAAATAACAACGAAAACACGGCGAATGAAAACCGCAGAAATATAATAAGGTAATATAATTTACAAAAAAAAAATTATACGTACGTATTATTTATAATCGACGTGCCCAGGAACTTTTCGCGTCCGTTAAAGTGCCCCGAATATATTTGAATAAAAAACGAAAAAAACCGATCGTCGCGTGAACGCGTGTTTGTGTGTGTGTGTGTGTGTGTGTAGAATAAATATTATTATTATTATCGTTACGATAATTGTAGCGTAAGTTATCGAATAAACTGCGTAGACTGTAGCGAGGAGATAACAGTAGTAGTAGTAGTAGTAATAGTAGTAGTAGTAGTAGTAGTAGAGATAGGTCCTGCTTGGTGTTGGTCATCTGAAAACACGAACGGTTGTTATGTTATAAACGCGGATTGACAAATGGCGAGGCGTATAGAGCGTAACTACTAAACCGACGATCATGACGAATGGGTGTTCGGCAACGGTTGTTCCGTCGACGTTTTCTGTGTGGCGTCGGCGGACGCGGACGGCGATTTGTTGTTGTCACCCGTCACCGGCGGTATTGACGACGACGACGACGACGACGTAGCCGCTGCTGCCACGTTCGACGGCGAGCATTGGTTGGACGGCGGCGTGTCCTTGCGCGGCGGCATACGTTCGTTGATCGCGTCCAGGCCTTTGGCTTCGGCGAACGAAGTGATCTTATGGTTGGGCGAGAACCCTTGCAACGCTACACGCGACGCGTTACCGTCGATCATTATCGTTATTATATAGCAGGGGCGCGGGCTATCGTCTTACCGTTTTTCAGCGACGTCTTGCCACCGGACAACGCTCCCAGCGGCAGAGCGCCCGTCGGCGTCAATCCCTTCAATTGCAGCACGCTCTCGCTCTCCTCCCTGCGAACGACAATATGTCACCGAACGCGTAATAATAAGCGCGGATTGTAACGGACCGCGCGACGAATAAACCCTACCTCAACACCGAGAAAACTCTCGCCATCTTCCCGATGGCTCTGATTTTGTTTCTGATCACTTCTTTCCTCAAATTGGCTGCGGCAACTGTTCAGAAAAAACAATCGGGTATATCAATTAAACGCGACGACCGTCGTCGAGTCGTCGTCGACGACGGACACGACGGATAACAGAAACGAAATGGAAAAGAAAAATGCAAAAACGGAAAACGTGTACGTACGTACGTATGTATGTGTGTACAAAAACAAAAGAACAACACGCCCCTGCTAACAATTATTTTCGAATGTTTAGATCGCCGTTACAGAGACAAGCCCCTGGTAGAAATAGTTGACAATCGCGGAACGAACTTACTTCGTAAAGGAGGGGCGCCTACGATTCTGTAAGTACATAAAACGCCGAACTGTATCCGAACGTTTTAGTCGTCCGGCGACGTATTCGCCGTCACGACGATAAAAAATTCGAAAACGTATTGACGTTCCGTCGCTCGATGATAATTAGCCCCGTCGGTGGGCGCGTAGTATCCGTCGACGAAAATTATCGATCCGAAATATTGTACGCACGCGCGTAATTTCGAATAGACCGCCGGCGCGATTTCTAGAAACGTGTTCCAAGTATTCCCGAAGAGTTGTCGTCGTACGTTATACATCCTGCGATGGACCCCAAGAATGGCCCGCCGCTCACATTTTAAGGGTGACGGCGGTTTCGACGTATGGATACTTAACACGCGCCTGACAACGAGACGAGTCGACAAAATTGGGGCCGGCCTCGAATACGACCGACTTACTTTACAAATTTCACCGGAAAAGAAATTATTAATCGTCGATTGTACACCGGCGCGGAATACGTGGGGCGCTTACTAGAAAGTTTACGAGTAAGTATTTGGGAAACTATCGTACGAAAAAAAAATCGGGCGCTCCGAGTACAGCCACCGCGTGACAACGTAGATCATCGACGGATGGGGGGCGGAAATAATTTCTCGTATTTTCGCGCTCACGAAAATTACGTAGAAACGGTCGGTACAGTTACGGTTCGTTGTTCAACCAGGAACATAAATTTCCCGACAAAATCCGTTGTAAGAGCGGCTATAGTTTATAAAGAAAACACGGTTTTACCAAAAACTGTTTCGCGCACCCGTGGAGGTTGATGAACGATCTCCCCGTTGATTAATCGCGAATTTCGCGGCTCTAATAATCCGATCTCCGTGTACGAAATTTAGGACTTCAGGAGGAACGATAAAACTTCGCGGGATGTACACGAACGCGCGTCATCACGTGCTACGGCGTACGCAGTATGGGTACCAGAGCACGACCCTCCGAAACAGTGTCACCCCCCCTACACCCACCCACACCCCGGGATTTTGGTTTTTAACGTTATCGGTTCGCGCGACCTGGTAAAATATATTTTTCATCGTCCGGCAAACATCTAAGAAAATCCTTCGAGGCCCTTTCCTTATCGTGTCGTACGATTTACGTTCGACTTTTGAGGAAAAAGTAACATCTGGCGAATGGTTTGTCTGTACCTCGGCGGTTCGTTTAAAACGGGGGGAAAAAAACCTAAAAAACATTTTTCCCTGCCCGCGATTTGTACACGTTTAATTGTGTCGAGGGAAATACCGAAATTCGTTTGGTACGTTCGTATACATAACCTCACGTTTCGCGATGTATAATACGCACACACACACACACACACTCACACATACGCACGTACGTACATACCGTGTGAGTATAAAAACGTATAAATATAAAAAAAAGGAAGCGATTATGGGCGTGTGGGTACTTACCAAACGTTAAGACGTGACGAAAAACGGATAACGAGTGAAACACACGCGACGTCGTAGTAATAATATTTCGGTGCGCCGTCGAATATAAGTCGCCGTACAATGTCCCCGCATCAAATAAAATCGGATAACGAAACGATAACAGAAAAACCAAAAACCAAAAAAAAAAAAAAACACATCGAAATTATAATAATTGTAAACGAAATCGACGGACGTGGGCCGAGTGGTGGTGTTGGTGGTGTGGGTAGTGATGGTGGCGGTGGTGGTTGTAGTGGTGGTGGTAGTGGCGGAGGCGGTGGCGGTGGTGTTGGTGATTAGGGGAGGGCTCGTCAAATGATCACGTCCATAATATACGTACATACATATATATAGATACGCGTGTATATATATGTACGTATATCGTAAGAACTCTAACCGGGTGAATAAAATAATCGGCGCTATATTATTAATACGAACGTGTAAGCATTATCGTCGAATTAAAAACAACGCGAAAGTATATAAACGAACAAAAATAAATACAACGCGTACGTAATAACGAATAGTATTAGGCGGTTAACGTTCGCTTTTTTACGCGATCCATTCACGCGCGTTAGTCGTGTAGCTCTAATTTCTAAGCGACGCGTACTCTAAATACCGGCCACGTGAATACTTAGGGCGCGGCGTGCCGCCATGTCCGTAATAATAATAATAATAATAATAAACTTTTAAAATTTGTGCACGGACGCGCCGCGTTCGGGCCAAAGCGAATCGCCGAAAATCGAGCCAACTAAACGGTCCTCCCCATTCCCCGGCTAAGGTAATTTATTACGCCGTATCCGATTTCGCGGGCGCGCCCCAAAAACGAACGAAAATCGAACCGAGTAAACCGCCGTTCTGGTATACGTTCAGTTTTTTTTTTTGGGGGGATTTACGGTTTGCGCGAAACGGACGACGATTTGGCTTCAATAAAATTGTACGGTAAATACGAAAACGTATCGACGTGGTAATAAGGCAAAGGAGCGTCGTTCCCTACTCGGCGGGACCTCCGGAATCGCGTAATGTTCGTTTCAAAAATAATAACGTTCGTAATACCGGAAAAACGGTGATTCGGCGGAGGGACGGTACACGTCGGAACCGTTATTTCGGTTGTTCGGTTAGTTTAGTTCGTTTTAAAACGACGCTTCGGTTCTCGTACTGCCTAAGGTGGCGCCATTACGAAATTATCGCGTTTAACAACTTTACGCGCGACGGCCGAATTATTCACGTGGCCCGTAATACGTATGGTTAACAACACAAAAAAATCACGTCGGCGGCGGCGGCGGCGGCGGCGGCGGCAGTAAGGCGACGACGACGCGCGTAGGATTCCGCGCCCCGCGTACTAAAATGTCGCGCGTTACGACGGTCCAGAAAACGAAGAAAATTACCGACGAACCGTTCCGAGCGGCGCGGAAAAATTGAAAACAAATTCTAACCGGGCTGAATGTCATTTAGAAAACGTTTCTACGGGAGGGCGGGGTGTTCAGGAAGCATTTGGACGGATGATATTACGACATTAAGTACGCGCGTGTTTTAACGCGACTCAATGGCGACGGAATTGCTCTCCGACACCCCCCCCCACGGGAATATTTCGTCGCTCTATCCGGTTGAAATTTCAATCGACAACGTCGTATATACCCTACAATTTTGAGGTTCGAAGTTACTCGCGACCTTTACACGTAATATATTAAAACGCGTACCGGTGTCGACGACAATCCGCCGCTTTACCTACAACAATTTTTCGAAAACGCGCGTACCCCTGGTGAGGGGGTGATGGGAAAGTGAGGATAATGGTGGTGGTGGCGGTAAGGTGCGTTTCAATCGTCGTCCGCGTTCGAAGTTTTTTCGGTCGATAATCCGGTACTATATACCACCACCTAACTCCTGTTAGGCCTCGTGCGGCGTCGCGGATTGTCCGGACTCCGACCGTGTTCCTCGGCTAATCGCCGAACAAAACGATCATAACATCCCCGGCCTCTTGCACCTCACCACCGGTAGGGGAAATGACGGGTGGGAAGGTTTGGTCGTCGTCTTCGTCGTCGCCTACGTTGTTGTTTTTTGTAAACAGTACGCCGGCTGGGTGAAGAAAAGCTTTCGTGTACAAATCGCCGTTATCATTATTCGTCGAAGACGACGAACTCTTGTCACGCGCGCCAGACGATCCGTACGATATCGAATATGTTGGGGAACTACTAGCGATCAACGCTCCTAAAGTGGAGAGGGGAGAGGGGATGGGTCTCGTTATTCGAAGGGATTTTCTTGTCGAAATTCGTGTCAATCGGTGTCGCGTTTGTTTCGAAAAAAAAGTACGCACGCGTGCACGTTCTATCCCGTGACCTTCACCAGAACTCCTAGGGCGGGGCGCGGGCGCGGGGGGGTTGGGAAACACGACCGCGTAGTAATATTATCGTTATCGTAATTATAGTAGACGTTGTTCCGTGGGGGGGGGGTACCGTGAGTTCCGCCGCCGACCGGCTCGTTTTGCGTTTCTAATCGATGTATGAGAAACGCCGCGAAACGAATCAAACGATCGCTCCCTGAATTGAACAAAAACGCACAAACTCTGTACAGTAATAGGCGCGCGCGTATTTATAACAATACGTATGCTATATATAAACAATATGGTAAAATATTACCATAAATATGTATATATATATACATTTATCGTTATATAATTACGGGTACGCGAAAACGAGAGATGACTACCACTACTGATTATGTGCCGTAACGCTTGAACGAGAGAAATCCCTAATTGTCCGCTATAAACTCCGTTATTAATATTCATTACGTTAATTAGTACCAACATTCAAGCGAATTAAAAACACTCGGAAATATTAAAAAAAAAATTGAAAAAATTTTAACAACATATATTATAAGTGTTATATAAATACGAAAATAATTAGTTCAATAATAATAATAATAATAATAACGATAATTAAATAAAAACAACAACAACAACAACGAAAATAAAAAAAATCTAAGGGCTGCTAAAACGAAAAATAGAAATAAAAACAGCAAAATTTGTAAGTTACGTTCGGTACGTTCGAAAATGAAAATAAAAACAGAAAAAAAACAAAAAAAAAAACCAAAAATTTCGGGAAGAAAACTTACCGGGCATTTTCGGAACTATCGGTTTAACAACAATGGCTGTCGATCGGTCGGTCACAGAGAGCGAAAGAGTTTAAAAATATAAACAGAAAAACAAAAAGAAAACAAAATATAGAAGATTGAAAAAAGAGTGCGTCCAAGAATAAGTAATGTACAAATAGCCTATACAAGTATTTTTGATCTCGATTGGTTCGATAGTTTTAACAGTATGCATAACGATATAGTCGGGCAAAGATAAGAAAAGAAGTTAGAGAGCCGTTTATTGCGTTATATTTTTTTCAATTTTTTTTTTCGATATAGTTTCCGTAAGTTTAATAAATATACATAGGCGGAAAAGAAACGAAATCGCGGTGTAACGTGCGCGACGAACTCGGAAATCGAAAATATTCGTCGACATTCTGAATGGAAAACAAAAGGTCGTATTAATTATTAAACGCGTCGCGGTTTACGTCGTTGCCCGCCGTTGTGAGATAAAAAAAAAAAAAACTACCGACTAATTTGGTTTCGTCGCGACGAATGATGTTTCGCGCCGAAGTTTGTCGGCCGTTTTAGTCGACGATAATACACACGGGAGCGATTTTCTCGCCAATGTGGAAATCGTAACGTTTTCCCGTCAATTACGCGAGAACTTTAAACCCAATCGTACGAATGTGGCCTGTGTGTGTGTGTGTGTGTGTGTGTGTGGGTATTTTGTGGCGGGGTATGGGGGGGGTGTTTGGGGGTAAACCCGATCGTTGTCGCGTTTCGGCGAAATTCGGACCGAGTACGACGATTGGCACGCGCTTAAGTGTACTATACTTTCGCTCGACAGTCGCCTATTTTCGTGCCGGTTTGATTGGCACACATCGTTCGCGGCTATTGTATTTGCGCGTTCGATCGCCAGGCCGATGAAATCGTTATTCGAACCGATCCGATATACACGCGTTTTTCAGAGGTCGCGTTACCGAATTTCTCGTCGTCGATCGAAGAAATCCGAAATGACTCCGGGATGGTGGAGGCCCCCCCCCCCGCCTAACACGGACGACGACTTCATCGTTCGTTAATCGCCGCTGCAGGGGGCAGCACCCTACCCCCGTACGGGACCGGAATAAAAAAAAATTCGACCATTCGACCGAGTTATAGTGGTGGTAGAGGCAGGTGATGACGGTGTAGATAGTGTCAGCGGTGGGTTGGTTGGGGGTGGGGTGGATGGGTGGGTTGGTGGGTGTTCGTTTTATATATATATTAAAAAAAAAAACGAACCAAACGACGACGACGGTAACTTAAAACGTCAACAAACAAACCGGTGGGGGGGAGGTGGTCGTGGGGTCGTAGGCGTGGTAATAATAAAAATCAAAACAAAAGGTGGTTTCGGGAGTTTCGAATGTCTACGTAGGGGAGGAGTGGAGCAGAGCAGCAGCAACAGTAGCGGCGGCAACGACAGTCCGTTGGGTCTAGGTGGCCGTCATTTACGGGTACGTGGATTTCATTCGCTACTTAAAAACTATAGTCGAGATATTTTAAAATATTATAAAATAGACGTTTCTTACCATCGGCTGTAATCCCGGAGAAGCGTAAATTACGGTAAATAAAACAGAAAAAGCAAAATATCAAAAAAAAAAAAAATAGAAAAAAAAAACGAGGAACGACGTGTGTGGTGGACGCGAGAACGCGTTTCCAAAAGCTATAGTAGAATCATTCTGGGCGTAATTTTTATATATATATATATATATATATATATATAGAAACTACGCCGTACGGAATCGTTTAGTCCGCGAGAGATACGTTCCGGCGGTGGTAAAGGTCCCGAACAAACGCTTTCTCGGTCGGAACGGCCGCCGCCGTCTCGCGCTACGTAGGTACGAGACACACCGCGACTGGCGCCGACCGGCAAAGCGTTACGAACGATAACCAACCGCCGACGGTACGATTTATGAAAATAATATAGAAACGTAATGTACGTAAAATCGTCGGGTGCGTAGTAGTTATAAGACGAATAAACGGTGTCGTTCGAGCGTCGTCGAATATCGACGTATATTACTGACGTATAATACGTACCGTCTTCCAGGGTATCTTCTCCTTCGGTCATGAGTTCGTCGTCCGAACAGATGTTCAATAGGTTCACTAACATTTCGGTAACTGAAAACAAACAGCAGGGGATCGGGCGGAAAAAACGCCCGCGTTTCAAACACGTCGTCGTCGGGCCGGCCGAACGCGCTGAAAAGGTCTACACGCGCCCGCCCGCTTGACACGTTTGCCGACGATTTCGGAAAAGTTCCGCGGCGAGCTGTCGCCGTTTTTCCAGTCGCCGTCCGATTATAAGACGATTATTTTCGTTTTCCGAACGCGCCGTACTTTAGTCGTTCGGCTACACGCACGCGTAACGGGGAGGCAAATGGATACGGCGGGCGGGCGCGCGCGAAACGGACCTACGCGATAACGGCGGTCGCGCTTACCCTTTTCGCCGACGAACGGCAACGACCAGGTGAACACGTCCATGAAGTTCGGTAACCAGTACGGGTGCGGTGAACAGTTGAATTGTCTGATGTTCATCACGTTGTTTTCGTATTTCAAAACGGCCGCCTGCGCAACGACAACGATCCGTAAGTAACTCGACATTATATAATAATATACGGTAGTAAAACTTCGTTACGACGTTTCTCCCGGTTATAACGATCTTATAATCACCCATCTCCCCATCATGGAGGTAGTTTTCTATCGAACGTTTACTCGTTATAACGCTCCGATATTACCGGCTATATAAGCCGCCGTACTGGACCATACGAGAGCGTTCTAACGAAGTTTTACCGCCCGGACGGCGTACGTAAAACACAAACGATCTCGATAATTACTTTGTTATTGTACACGTCTAAGTAGTTGGGCGCGGAGAATATGGTGATTAGAGACGGGAAACCGGTCGTTTGACTTTTCCTGTACATTCGGTATCTGTAAAGCACGTTTAAATAAAAAATTACCGACGACGACGACGACCGTGTGGCCGATGCGCAAAAATACAAACCCCGCGTCTTGAGCTTCGTGCGCTCTGATGATGGACAGCAAATTGTTGCTCTGAAGGAAATCACAGCACGCCGCGTAACTACGAAAACGTGAAACGGCCGATGATTATTTACGAATGTGCGCCGGGGTGGTGTCCTCAACGGACGATCGATCGACGTTGGTCGGACGAAATACGCGCCGATCACGACCACGTAATTTTCGGCCGAACGGTTGTGTCGTCCCACGGGCCGCTGTTACACTACGGTAGGGACGGCGCGACGTCGGTTCGTTAATACGGGCGCCGCCGTCGTCACAGGGAACGTTTCGAATATGGCGAATGGTTTTTACCTATCCGGTGGTCGTTTCGTGTTTTCCGCTAGGTTTTCATAGATTTTCGGAGGACGACCGGTTGATCGACACGACGGCGCAACGGTAGGAAATTCGAAGGACGTGAATACCTTCTCCTCTCGCGAACGTTTAACACATTCGGTTCGTCGACCGCGAACGGATCCGTCGAACACGGAGTACCGATTGGAAAATTATCGATTTGCCGGAACGCGGCGGCGAGGAGGTGTTTTCGGAAGGCGACAAAAATGATCGGAAATTTTGCACAAACGGGGGGGGGGGCACGAGTATAATTTTGGATAAACGCGTGGAACGAAAATCATGGCACCGTGTGTTTGTACAGTTTTCGTAGGGACCGACGGTAATTTCGAGGGGACGACGACGTGCAGCGGGAAAGACACGAGGTCGGTGGGTAATAAAACAAAATATTAATACGCGCGCGCGTATTAATATTACCTGTAAAAATACGAACAGCCTCTAACGCTATTGTGACTGAAATGTTCGGCGTTCTTTTCGCTTCCGAAGTCTTCGAGAGGGTCCGACCAAAGGAGATCGCACATGGGACCGAACGCCGGTGGCTCCTTGAACCGGTCCAACTGGAAAACGAAACGGACACGGTTGTTCAACACTTTTTTGGGCGACCCCGGTGTTACACGAGGGTGCCGGAGTAGGATCGCGCACGCGCGCGTAGAACGCCGACGCGCTTGCCGAATACATAAACGCAAACGATAGCTCACCCTCCGTATGTCGTCCAAATTATGTATTTCTGGCGATAGTCCACCGTGAACACAAAGGAATTGTTGATTCATGAGCGCGGCTAGTGGCAGACAATCGAACGCCTCCATACAGGCGTCGTACACCCGTTCGGAATATTTTATTTTACCTGTAGAAAACACGTTGTCGTCGTCGTTCCATCCAATCCCTCCGCATCCGGACGTCGATCAGCGGCCGATCAATCCGGCGGCGGCGTCCGGAAACGGAACTCGGGCACGGTACGAAAATTCGTTTTATCGTTCGTCCCGCCTCCTCTCATCCCACCCCTTACGTACACACACACACACACACACACACACACACACACACACACACACACACACACAACACGCACGATATATACGGTAATCTCAAGGGGGGAAGGGGCGCGAAACGACGAAATGTATGCGTCTCCGAGGGTATTCGTTCTCGCCCGTCGGTATGGTCGCTCGACACGCGCCGAAAAAACCAAATAGGTGCGTGTCACGTAGTTTTCGTTCGAATCGATTATAATAATATTCGTCCTTACCGACGATAAATACGGTCGGTTCGATGGTACCGAATCGGAGCGTGTAAACGCGAGACAAAGATTGACGAGAACCGTTTAACGGAAAATGGCTAACGAATTCGCCGCACGCGCGCGGTTTTTCCTTGTTTCGTGCACGGTCGTGCTTTTGACATTTTTGGACGTACGTCTAGTTCGGTCATCGTTCTGGTGCCCCCGCCCAACCTCTTCACGGCGGTGTGTTTTTTGTTACGGTTATCCGACGACGCCCGTGCCCTACTACAACACTACGGTCTCTAACCGTCGGGGCTCGATGCGCGTCCGGTCCGATCGTCTACGCGAATCCGTTACTCGTACACGGATATAATAAACTAACGCCCCCCCCCGCCCGGGAAAACGTATGCCGTCGCATGCGATTTTCGTATCGAATTTTGGCGCCGACGCTTTTTACGGATCGCCCGGGCGATCAACGGAGGGGGACCAACCATCACCCGTACACGTAGACGACGACGACGTGCGTAGAGAATTCGGCGGGCCGCCGGTCATATATTCATTATCTGAACGGGTACTTACATTCCTGTTTAAACGTGAAGTATTCGGTTAGATGTCTACATTCGTGATTTCCTCTTAATAGAAATAGCGTAGTGGGATGGCACAACTTCAACGCCCACAAGTAGAGCACGCACTACAAAAACAAACAGAGAACGCAACCGCGACCATTAATATTTATAATTACGCGCGCGGCGGCGATAATAATAGGCTGGAGTGGCGAAACATCACGGCGGCGGGTAGGGTCGTCGGTCCGAAACGCGAATTTTCAGTCTATGACGACGAAATAACGCTAGTCCGCCGTCGTGTGTGCTCGCCGAGCGTAATATAACGCGCCGAAAATTAACCGCATAAACCGTACGAGTAACAGACACGTTCGGTCGTCGGAACGCACACGCCATTGGTCCGCGGGCTGCACGTTCCGGCGGCCACCGGGAAAATTCGACGAAAACTCCCCCGTCCCCATTTGTGTAGTACAACTCTTAACGGGCCAATTTTAGAAACGGAACCTGACCGGGGTTCTGGTTGATTCGTCGGAAGGATAGTAGTAGTGTAGTGGGGTTTGTCATCCAGTAGCGAGAGACGACAACCCGTCGCGGTTTCGGTTAGGACCGCGCGCTAACGCCGTAATATAAATAGTTTTTTTTTTTAAACCGTAACCGCGCTTGGCGATGATATCTCAAAGAACGCGAGATGTTCGGAGGGGGGGGGAATTAGCGTCCGCCCGAGATACGGCCCGTTCTCGTATGGCGGTGGGGCCATTCGGCTGCCAATCGTCGAATTGTTGGGTGCAAATGTTTCGGCCGGAAATTTGACGACGATCCACGGGCGACTAAGTTAGTAGTAATTCGGCAACAATAACAGTCGGCCGGACGTGACGGATTTTTACCGACGAACCGCGTGGTTATTAAATTCGCGGGTTCCCGTTACCCGTCCGGTGTGGCTGTGGTCGTTCCCCCGCGAGGGGTTTTCCGGTTCGTTACGGCGGACGTGTCCGAAGGTAAGATTTACGGGTGTGGGGGGGGGAGAGTATCGTCCTCGAAACAACAAAAACCGACCCGTTTAACACTCGTGGTTAGCTGTTGGTTAACCTAATATTTTTTTTTTTATCATGGTATCGGCAACACCCTCACTGGCCCGGAATACCTGAAGGCAGTATTTTGGACCAGTGAATCGCCATCGTTTATTGAAAAATACAAAATTTTTACAAATTTAAATTTTGCAACCCGATCATCCTTAACCTAATCTTATCGGGGACGAACGATTACGTTCGATCCTATTTATTTTCGTGAAATAAGACGCGAACGGAGCGCCGTGGACACATTCCGTTCCATTCGTGCGTTGGCTGAAACTAATTGGAGCAACACGTAAATGACCGTGACAGGAGATGTCATCCTGTCATACCGCACGCGCCGTTCGTGCGTGATAGTAGTTCTTAAGAAGCCGGTGGATTTTAACGATTATCGCGAATTAGGGTCGACCTAACCGGTGGGGAGGAGGGCGAGGTGAAATAACGCGGGAATAGGTTACGTCGCTCGCTTTTCTCGTTAAGGACGATCGCTTTTTTTTTTTGCGTAAAACCGTCGTATCATTTGTTTTTCGATAAACGACGGCGACTTACAGCCGGCCACCCTTCTTTTCGGGGCCAGTATTGACCGATAAGGAGAAAAAACGAAACCCCTCCTCCTCACACCGTTAACCTAACCGCTGTCCTGAAGAGTAACAACGTCCAACGACAACCCGGGCCTGTGGTATCGCCGATACTAGTAAAACGACGGGGGGGGGAAAGGTTAGGTTAATTGAACGGACGACGCTCGGTAATCGGGTAATGAAAATCATCTAACCGCGTCGGAACCGCCACCCGTACCGGAAATACTCGGAACACGATACAACGATATATTTACCTCTATACTGAAATACCCTCTGTCCACGTAGTCGCCCAGGAATAGGTATTTCGTTGTGGCGGGTGGTCCGCCCACTTCGAACAGCTTCATTAGATCGTAAAATTGACCGTGAATGTCGCCGCACACTGAAAACGACGAATCGAACGATAAATTAGACGTTTTGGGATGGCGCGCGAGCGAGGGCACGTTTTCGAACGCGGCTACTGGGTGGGGGGGGTCGACGTCCGGTGTAGTGGCGCGATACCCCGGGACGATATTTTCGGTATTTCGGGGAGACTGCCGCGTTTGTTACATTTTTCGACACCCGTTAACGACTAGAACGAGAACGATCCTTCCCGTGGCAGATTCGTAGTAAAATGACGTCCAACCACCCACAGTTCACTATTCGTTGCCCGTCTAATGTACCGCCGAAACGTTTCGTTTAAGAACGTTTCGCGACGGTACCATAGTAAACGTCGGCGCTGGCGGCTAATAATCGAATTTGCCGACCGGTAACCCGGGCAAGGAGGAATACGTCGAAAACGAGAGAGAGTATACACAGTGTTCGCGGGCGCACGGCCGCGTCGTTTTCGAACGTACTTTCGTTTTTTTTACACAGGCGTAAACAACGATCGGCCGGCCATCAATCGCGGAATTACGAAATGCCACGTTCCACGGTTTACGACGAACTCGCGTCGTCCGTTGTGACGGAAAGGCCTAACGTTATTCATAGGATTCGACCTAATAAAAACTAATATCGTCGACGACGCGATCCTGGCAATTCGCGAAACAAAACAAAAAAGAAACACGAAAAATCGAAAACGTGTAAGTAAGTAAGTAAGTCCTTCCCGTTTAGTTGTTCTCCCAAGTACGGGCCGAAAATACCGTCACCGGATCCCGGCGAATTTCCCATTAAAAATTTCCGCGTGATAAACCTATCCCGACCAAAAACGTCTTTCGATCTACCGGAAACGAATGTTCACGGTCCAATCCATCCTCCCGGCGTCATCGATACGAACGTCGAAATTTATCACCCCCCCCCCCCGGGTGCCTCCAACACACAGGGCGTCCCACGATTTACTATTACGTTTTCGAATTTGTTACCTACGCCGCGGTTCCCCACGGACGAAGGAGGAGTTGGCCAATTTATAAACGGGTATTATTTCGTTTCCGTAAACGCGGCGGACATTAAATAATAACGCTACGCGTTGCCCCCTCCCGATGAACAACACACGCTTCGATCGTCGTACCGCGCCAATATGCCGGCCACGTAGACTAAGAAGGGATGATGATGACGGGCCCATATTTGCCGACGCTATATTGTTATCGAGTATTAAGTCTCAAATTAATTTTGCAAACGTATTGTGGCCACCCCCTACTCGAAATTTCGAATTTGAAAAAATAACGTCGTTACCACGTAACGGCGCACTTACCTCACCGCCGTACCTGTGTACCGGCGTCGAACATTTTCGGAAAAACGGGCGGCGATAAATACCGGCCACTATCCTGGCTACGTACACGCCCTAGCAGCCTCCCCTATCACACCCGAAGTATTCGGGCGTTACCGAATGTTCGAAACGGCGAAATATTGATATAGCGCGAACGTTTAATTGTCGTTTCCGTATACAGGAAGCGTTTCGGTTTTTTTTTAACGCGACGCGAACGCGTTTGTGTATGTTGGCGGCGGCTATTTCGTCCCTTTTCACCCATCCCGGAGGATTCCATCGTGGTTTATAAAGGGCCACCTTGCCCTTCAAACCACAAATACACACATACACACACACACACACACACACACACCGCATAACGAAGGTTTATAGGGTACCAGCCCAATATGGTTTCCTCCGGGATCCCTTATCGAATCGGCCGTAGATTCGGGCCGCTTATTTGTCGATCGATCTCGCGTCGTCCGAATGAGAAGTCGCTTTTTTTTCGGCGCGACGGCTAAGTGTGTAGTGTATCGCCGACTTGACCGATAGGGCGGGTCACTACTACTACTCGTCTACTACTCACCGGTAACCGGAGCTTCGATGTCTATCATGGTTTTTTCGGATCTGAGCAACGAAGCGCCCTCGTTGACGATGCGCAACGCGGCCGCCTCGTCTATCCGGCCCTCCAGAATGAAGTGCTGTTTCAATATGTCCGGTCGAGGTTTGTTCGTCCTCTGGTCCCATACTTCGGCCGTGGTCAGTTTCCGGCCCGGCGGAAACGGTACGCCTGAAACGAGAGCCAATAATCGGTTAGAAAACCGAAAAAACGTCGATTCGTCCGGAACACGTTATTCCACTCGGTGTGACGGCGCACACAGGGCTACCTACGTAACCGTACTCCGAGACGGAGTAATATCAGGAACGAAAAACAAAAACCGTCGTTCGTGATAATATCGCTGATGAGAAAAAGTATAAAAGAATAGCGTCGGGTAATAGACATTAGAGGTTAGGAGATTCGGTATGAGTAAAAAACGGTTATGGAAAAAGAGGAACGCCGAAGAATACGTGGTCGAGTGGGGTTAGGTGGAGACGACAAGCCCTTGCTCGAGTGGCTTCGTCGTCACAAGCGCGCGATAATCGGAGGAGTGAGGCGACGAGAGAAGATTCGGAAGCAGTAAGAACGGTTATGGGGAACGGACACCGAAGGAAGGAAAAATGGTGGATACGAGAGGACTATTTGCCGGTGTTGTGGGAGCGATCGGGTCGAGTGGTGGTGGTTTGCTACGCGGTAGACGAAGAAGAAGAATAAGATACGAACATGTGCCGTAGAGAGCATTATTCGTCTTCTTTCGGCCGTTGTCCTGGGTGGTGGTGAGAATGAGGGAGTTTTCGGTTAGGTTACACAACGGAACTGGTCCGACCCCGAAACGCGTGTCCCCGGAACGTAACTTAAACCGTCGACTGTGTTTAATAATCACGACGGTTCGGCCGTACACGGTACGTTCGAATACACGGACGAGGCGAAAGTATTTATCCTGGTGGTTAACGGCGGGTACGAATGTTACGAACAGCCGACGGTAGTTTAAAGTCGCCCGAGGGGAGGCGGCGACCACCAACCGTAATTACGTCGCCGGCACCGGTACGAAAAGTCGGCGCGTAAACGTTCCTACGTCGTTCCTAACGACGGACCGTTAGTCGATCGTATTTCGCGGGATCCGACGCGAATATTCATTCCTTCGTTAATAAGCCGCGTGTAGGTAGAACCTAACCGTTTATATATCGCGGAAAATCGGGAAATGTGACGACGGCTGTTGGCCGGTGGTAAACAAAATCGACGATAACGGACACGACAACACGGTCGTACTTACGTTTCGTGTGTGTGGGGAAACGCTAGGGGAGAACGTTTGTCGCACGTCAATTTTGTAAACGCGCCGATAATATAATCGTATAGTCGGTTTATTATAACGAACAAAACGAAATTGTAGTCGAACGTTTATTCGTAGTATTTCTTCGATTTCGTTCGTTAATTTTTCTATAAAACTATTCGGTAAAGATAAAACCCGCGCGTACGATAACATCACGACACCCTCCCGGCACGAAAGTTTGGTTCGCGCCTTTGATACCAACCCTCGCCCGAGACGTCGTACCATTAGGTGTTGTTGACATGCGCGCGTTATTCCGCCACGTTTGGCGCACCCGCCGAGAGAATCGTACGTGCGTGACGACGGCGTAGTAGTAGTAGTAGTAGTAGTAATAATTAGTTCCCAAGGTTTTCTCTCGATTATCGTTTATAGAAAATTCCGCGGCGCGCGCGCTTTTCGGTATTATATTTAGAACTTGGCCGTCCTATAAGAGGACGACACTCCGGCCGGCCGGTTTGCCAACTGACGACGACCCCCGTCGGCTAGGTGCGCCCGTTGTTCATATGATATCGTAGTAATACGCGCGCTTTTTGCACAGGCGCGATATATATATATATATATATGTATAACCACGGCGATTATTTACGCGACCGTAATACTTCGGGATCGTTTTTTTCGTTTTCCGTATACATACTCTCGGCGGTGCCTGACGACGGGCCAACCGCGGAGGAGACACACACTGAGTATGTGTCATCCTGTACACGGTAGTAGTGTACGGTTTATACCGGATCACCTACCCGGTATAACCAAACCAGGTTAGGTTATACCGTGGACGTTACGATAACCGCGTAGAACCTTCTCGTACCAACCGATCGTGTGGTGGAGGGGTCGTCGTCGAACACCGCGCCGATATTTGTAAGTTCAGAAAAAACGTACGCGTAAATAAAAACCCGACGGTCTCCTCCATTCTATTCGCTACGGTACGATCGTCCGGTGATAGTACGTGTGTACGGCGGCGAAAGTGGAAATCGATTGGTTTCACGGCCGGTGCCAGTTACTCTCCTGTCCCTCGCACGTGTACCGGACAATAACGAAGAAGAAGAAACAACAATAACCGACGGCCGCGGTTTTTTCGCGAGGATATTTTATTAGTACGTACCTCCCATCGCGCGAATTGTCCCACCACGACTCCGTCCGTCTTGGACGATTTCCAGTGTCGGCGCCGCCGGACTTTTTGTTCTTTTTTTAAACGATTATTCCCCGGACGCCGCCGTGTTCGCGTATAATAATAATAATAATAATATACCGGCCGCGTTAATCCGATTCGGAAGGCTAACGGGAGTCCGCGTGTTTACGGAACCGCGCCGTTAAAACGCGATAAGGATCGGTAAATAATAAATACGGCGGCGGCGGTTTGTCCGGACCACGGACGCAGTAAGTGGACCGTGGTACGGAAATAACGTACCACCGGTGTGTGTCGGCGAACGACAAGATACACACGAACGGTGTCGTTATCACGAATCCGAAAAGTATTTACCCGCGCGAACCTCTTCCTCCATTGATAAACCGATCGACACGAACGACGGGGCGGCGGCGGTATTCCGAAAACAGTTTTGCCTAAAACGCGCGGTATGTTGGGACGGACGGGTTTGGCCGGACACGGTGGTATATAACCGTTCGTCCAGAGAGCCGCCTGTCTAATCCGCGCGTACGTTGGTGACACCGTATTGGATCGCGCACTAACGGTGGTTAGGTAGTAATCCGACCGCGTGTGGTGGAGCACCTCCTTTACTCGTCGGTAAACGAATATATCGTCCGTGGTTAACGGGCACCGTCGACGACAAATTACACAAATAACACGACGAGTGTACGAGAATACACTCGGGCCCGACAACGTTTTGGCCGTATTCCCATTACCGCGCACGCACGCGTCGATTGTTCGCCGTCTCGAAAAGTGTCACACGGTCGTGGTTCGTACCGAATTCGCACGGGTAGTTGTCCGGGCCACGAGAATACGGACGCCGCTAGCGAAAAGTTCGTGAACGATTGCCGTTCACAAATTGTCGACGTTCGCGTCCGTCGGCAGTTAGTAAATCACAACACGCTCGAGTGAAAATTCGGCTCCGGTATCGCGCCGCACGACCGTGTAATTGTTCGCGTCGTCGCCACGACCGAGTGGACGGCGACAAATAATCGATCGGTTCCGGTAGTTTTATGCCGTAATGTGCCGCGTGATTACGACGATAAGTAACGAACTCGCGGGAGATCGAGTGGGTGACGAAACGTTTCCGTCACTGTCGCATATATATATATATACGTATAACATTGCCGCGGCGAAACTAAATAAATAAATATCCCGGCCGTGTACGTATGTGCGCGTGAACCGAACACAAAAAAGCCGTAGAATCACGAAACGTGTAAACCATGACGACGGGTACGCAGGGGTCGTCCGGTACGACGACGTACTTAGAACGGCGGGTCCGTAATACGAATCCCGTCGACGGACGATGGCCATCAAGTGACAAGTAAACGGGGCAGTGAGGTCGAAAGTGTTTACGGGGACGCTTTGTACAAAAGAACGGGAAGGGTGGGGGAAAATTCCAACGAACCTGTAAAGTTCTATAGGCTAGAGAACCAACTATGTGTTGGCTTAAGAGTGTCGGGCGCGGTGGACAAGAGCGGAGAACGAGCGTGGCCGATATGATAGATGAGTGACGGAGGGGTTGACGACAACGGAAGGGACTAGCGCCGATTGTGGAGAAGACGAGGGAAATTGGTAGAAGAGAGACTTTGTCGTCGTACGAAACGGGACGGGGCGCGATTGTTCGATTTGTAGAAGCCGTCCATGCGCGCGTTGGATAACGACGGACCGGTCGAAACCGATCGAGGCGCAATAATATACGTTCACGGTGTTGTTGTCTCCGTGCGGTGGACGATAAATTTCAAAAAAAGAAAAAAAACCGTTTGGAAAAGTTCGAATCGATACTCGGAATGTTGTATGACGACGAGAGGGGAAAACGACACACGTGGACGGCCCGTCGATGAACATCTATATATATGTAAGGGGAAACGTGGATAGTGGACGAGGGAGAATAGACTTGGATGGTTATGCGTATATGGACTTGGGCGTGTTATGAGGAGAGAAGAAGCGGTAAGAACTGTTATGGAAACGAATTTGGACGGAGAAAGACCAAAGAAGAAGTGGGTGAATACGATCGGGGAAGATACGCTGGTGTGCGCGTGAAGGATGTGGGAGATCGGGCCAGCGGGCGGTTTAGGACGAAGGTGATGATACAGAATATATGGGCGCCATCGATCCGGCGAATTAACGGAAATCTGACGACGACATTTCGAAATACTTCGTCGCGGTCGGTGTGGAATTCCGTACGGCGAAACGACATTTTCGTCGTCGGGTACCAATTATTATTTACACGAAACTACGCGAACGCCCGGCCGGTAAATTAGGTCTTCGACCCGACACGTATTTTCGGATCCGTCGAACGGCCCGGTGGGGAAGGGGGTATGGTAGATGTCGAGCGAACGCGCGCCCCCGTCGTTTTCGACCCGAGCGAGATCCCCCCCCCCTCGGGCGCGCGCGCACGCTTACATCAAGGCCGTCGGAAAACGGCGCTCCGGGTGGTATCATCGATCGAATTCTCGATTTATCGACACGCGCGTGCCCCCACCCATTGCGTCGTACAGGTGTGGTTACTACTAACCTAACCACGGTTAACGGCCGTTGTCGGGTACCATTGTATCCCCACGTAACCCCACGACTAACCGTTACTAACCTTGTCGTATCCCTCCCATTTAACCCGAAAAAGTACCGCCGTATTTTTTACCCGATTTTCGCGACGATAATTTCACCCGTTTCCAGAAACACTTTCGGTGGTAATTTACGCGATTCCCCCCCCGCCCGTTATTAATTATTGTCGACTTTCGTTAGCCGTCGCGGCGGCCTATCGTCGGTTCTGTCGAGTACGTACGTAAGCCATATGGGTGGAAACAGGATGACACAACCGACGGACTAGCGCGACGACGTAGCCGGTCGTATAACACAATAGGCGTGTTATCGAATACGGTTGTATAACAAACAAACCACGGGCGCGCGCGTTAAGTCGACAAATACTTAAAAATAATAAACAATCGATGGCGAGAGCACGATTGGTCGGAATATACGCGCGGACGAAATATACGAACGGTAAATAAGAAAAGCGGGAAAACGTGGTCGGGACGATATTGTGCCGGGATTGCTGGAACGTCGAGCGCGTAAAACAGATGGTCCGTCTGCGACGACCGTGTAGAGGAGTACCTATTATTATTGCTCGACGAGAACTCGACCGTTTTGTTTTTTGTTCAACCCGCCGCCGCTGCCCTCCCCCACCCCTCGTTTCGAAAACGAAACGATTACACTGATAGAGTAACGTAGAGCGGCGAATACGTAACGTTACACCAGAGAGAGAGAGAGAGAGACGGAGACGCGTATATATTATAATAGTTTCCTCCCGAACGAAAAAAAGCGATTATTTCGGGTGTATACTCGTCGATCATTCTCCTCCCCCCCCAACCGTTAAGGAGTCCGCGGGGAGTCGAGCGCTATACGTACGTAATATATACGCGGTATTATTATTTTTATCAATTATTTACGACGATACCTGCCGGGACCGGACGTGTGCGCACGTTATACGCGCGCGTATAGCTAGGGGCGCGTTATTCGAACAGTATTAACATAAACAACCCCGAGGGCGGAACGTGTAGAGAACGAAATCGTTTATTTAACACTTTCGCCGCTTTTCGTACGTACCCGAAATTCTTTCCTACACCCCTCCACCACGCGCATACACACGGTAAATAGTATTGTTCACCTTGAGCGCGCGCGTCTATTACAAAAACTACCGTTTTTCCCGTAGCCCGTTACACGGCGGCTAAGTTACAGCGATAGCGCGACCACACACCCACGCGACGAGCGGCCGTGTATATAAAGTTTGATGGCCGGCGCGTGTTTCGTTCGGGTATAACAGGTCGGGACGATACGTGAGCGGCGCCCGAACGCGCGCGTATATCGCCGCCAAATCGATTTTCGTTAATAATTTATCGCGAGCGACAGTTGCCGCCGAGTCTAAAACGATCCGCGGCGTTTTGTAGGCATTTCGACGATTGACGGGAAACGACGACGCCGCCGCCGCCGCCGCAGCGGGTGACGACGCGACGGGAGATAAATACTAACGGACGCGCTTTTTATCACCGAAGTCGGAACGTCGGTTGTGCACGAACCGCGCGCCAACCAATACGGTATTATAGGGCCCCGGGACATAAGCTTTTCGACGCGTATAACGGCGAACGTCGTTTCGTTCCGAAGGTGGGTGTCTCCCCGGTTGGCCGGCCGGAGAATATATTTGTATTATTAATAGGCGTTCTGTTCCGGCCGGCCACCATTCAACTACCGCGTGTGTAACGGGTACGCAAAGAGCGGCAGCAACGCGATATCGGTGTTTCCGAAGGTCACCGAGCGCGCGACGACCATTCGATGGATGTCGGACGACGGGAACTAAAACGTAACGGCGGCGCGCCGTTAAATCGCGCTCGCCCGTGTACACGGATCGTTATCACGCGGGCGGTTCGGTCGGCGCCAAAATTACCGTCGCCGAACGATTCGTAAACGGTTAAAAGTTCCCCCTACCCCTCCACCACCCGGACGTTAGGGCGTTCGTTATACGTAAATTACGCCACGACGACGCGTTCGAAAATACCGAAACGTTCCGTGTCACCGACGGCGATTTCCCGCGTAATTCCGCGGGTACGAACGCGCCACATTCCGCAGGTTGTGTTTACTACCGGCGGTGTCCGTTCAATTCAACGTTTTTACGCGTCGACGTATGCCACACACACGTAACTTCCGCCCGACAACAAAACCAGCCGGGTCGTTTTCAAAATGGAGAAGAAGAAACACGACGATGGACAGAACGAAAATATCGCCGCCGCTAAACGCAATTACGAACGGCCCGTTGGTCCAAAGTAGGGCGGGGGACGGTCCCTGTTTTCGGGATAGGAGCGCGGAAAACGACGGGAATCGGTGGAATCATTACGCGGTCGTCCGATTGTTTCCCGTACGGAAAACGTGACGTATCGGCGGCACGGAACGGTTTGTAAGCCGACTTGAAATACACGAGACTATCACCGGCGGCGTTTAAAAACCTCTCTCGCCTATTGCCGCGGCGGCCGATTATTTCTAATCATTTTTCTCCGCCCTATTACGGATCCCTAAGCACGTCTCTTACGTTTAATATCGTAAATTAATTAACGCGCGTACACGGTTACTTGGTTGTATATGGTCGCCGCGCGGTGTACAACCGTAGTAGCGGTTATAACTTAACGACGTTCGGGGCCGCTAAATCGCTGATAATTCTAGCCATTCGACAATGGCCGCGGGTACACGTCTGCGGACATTTTCGCGTTACGACTATTACACGACGGTAGGTCGGTGTGCGCGCCCTCGGACGGATAACGCGTTTCTTTATTTATACGTTCGCGGTGTCATTCTTCTACGCTGTCGCCATAATTAAGACGATTGGACTCGCGCTCCGATAATTGCCGAACGCGTCGCGTCCGTAAACATTATCCTCCCAAAACGCCCTAACTGTATGGTCTCGTTTCGTAAAAAGGAGACGACGTAACCGACGTAACGTTACGCGCCGAACACGACGGGACGGAGAGAAAACGTTATTAGAGACGCCCCGAGAGAGGCACCTCCTCTTCCCCATCGTCTCGTGTACTTCGAAATCGATTTTACGTTTACGGTATCGCGCGCGCGCGCGCGCGCGTAAACGTTTGCCGTTGGAAAACTAATAACGACGCGCCGATGGGAAAGTGTTAAAAGGTGAATACGAAATGGAAGACAACCGGGTGGTTTTGTATACCACCGATGTACAGATATCGACGGTTATTGCGGACGTTTATTGGACGCGCGAAAAACGTCACGACGGTAAGGGGGCCGAGGGGAGGGGGACGCGATGGCTAAAATTCCGGCCGACGCGAACACACAAAAGGCGACCGGGATGGACGAAGAGCTCCAAAGAAGCATACACGAGGGACGATTTTTTTATTGGAGCGAACACGACGGTAACCGGGAGGTTTATAGAAATGACGATCGCCGTCGTTCCGTTTTCGAAATCCGCGGCCGAAAATCATCCGTCGAAAGCCCGCGGAGATTTTCGTGACTTTCGGTTTAACCGATTTGTCGTGGCCGGCGGTACAGGATCGGTAAAACGACGACGACGACGACGTAGCGGGAAACGCGAGAAATATACGCGTCGTCGTAACGGCCGGAGTATACGTAAGCGCCACCCGTGTACTTCGCGCGTACTAATATAACGCTGGGCTGCCGCGTACTTTACGTTATTGGTCCGAAATACGTTCATTACCGGCCGTTAATGAACGATCGTTTGGCGCACGCGCGTACATCATAGGTCGGTACGGTATACGCCGTGGAGTGGTGGGTGGGTGTGTGTGGGGGGGCAGTGTAACAACGGGCGGTATGGAAATATTTATTCGTAGTCTCGCGGGGGGGGAGGGGGTTCATTTCGTTTATCGGACACGATTATTGTACAGAAGACGGGTAATAATTGTTCGGGTCGAGAAGACCGAGTACGGCGGTGCGACGACAATTGAACGACGGACGACGCGCGTGACGAAAACGGAACGTAATTGCTGGGAACGTTTTCGTGGCGCGATCCAAACCGAAGAGGCCGCACACGCCCGACGAATACGAAAATGACGCCGGCAATCGCGAGGGATTACAAGACCCGTTGGTATCCTCCGTTTCGCTCACCGTCAACAACAACAACAAAAGGGCGTCGATCTATCAATAGGTCCGGTGGTACACACACGCGTATCACGTATACGGGATGATATCGACGAACTCGGGGTAATCGATTACCCGCGTATACATATATCGTGGGGTTTACGAGAAATAGTTTAGGGGCTATCGCCGTAACGAACGGCGCGCGCGTGTATTACGAGGGAATCCGTTTAACTCGGGGATGGGTGGTAATCGTCCATTATTGTAGGACGCGGCGGCCGTTGTCCGATAGCCCGCGGGCGCCGGTTTGACGTACGACGACGGAACACGATGATATCGACACGCCCGTGAAACGTTCGCGTGAACCGTAATATTATTTATACGGCCGAAACGAAATTTATCGCGTTCGACGCGCGAAAACCGAGAATAACTATTTTTAAAACGTAGCGTCCGACCCGTACCGCTACACGTTTGTACAATCGACGAACCACGGCGGCAGCGGCGGCTGGCGTCGGTCCGTTATATACCGCGGTAACCCCGGTATCCGTGCGTACGAAGAATACGAGAGTTCGTTATTCGAAAAGTAACGTAATAGAAACAGGCGACGCGCGACGGTTTATTAACGTCGCCGTTCGTCGAAACGCGACCCGTGACGATTGATCGCGCGTTTCCTCTCCAAGAAAAAAAAAAATGGATTTCCACCACGGGTCGTCGGGTACGCCGCATTAACCGTCCAACACGCCAAGCCGACCGGCCGGCCGTGTAAAGAAATAAAGGCCGAGGTCCGTCGTGTATTTTCGTTTTTCGGGTACGTTCTCGTACATTACGGTCAAACGAAACGCGGTATTAATAAAACACGTCGTTTCCGCGTGTTTTCGGCGACCCGTTGGCCGGCGCGGAAATGACGAGGGAAAAAGGACGGAGGAAAACGCTCCTCGGCTCTAACCGACCGACACGGATCGTGTATATACGTCGAGTATGGGAGAGGGGGGGGGAGCGGCCTTTATATATACGAAACAACCATTAAGTCGTGTCCGCTTGGCGGCGGTCCTAACGCCGCTGCCGCCTCTACCCTCCCTCTCACTAGCGCGTCCTCTCATCCTCATTCCACCCACAAATCCCGTTCATCGCGTGCCGCCGTTCGGGCGAACTCGGTCGTACCTGTTGCCATGGCGGTTGACCCGGCCCGCGCTACCGCCGCGGTATCGATTGTCAGCTTCACCACACACACACACACGCGCGTATTATATATATATATATACACGGACGCACACTACTACTCACGTTCCGATAGCGAACAAATCCCGAAAGAATTACGAACAAATAACGCGAGACGAACCTTTTCCACCCCCGGTGGTGCCCGACGACGACGGAAGGGACCGGTGGTAATTCCGTTTTTGTCGCCGTTCCCGACGCTGACTTTACGCCCGCCGTCAATATTATTATCGTTAGTACGATTACAGGTAAGTCGCGATATACGGGAACGACGGGCGCACGCGCGCACACCGTAGCGACGACTCCCGTCGGATAATCGTTCGGCCGCCGCGCGAAACCAGGTTAACTGGGCATTATTTATATACACGCGCGTCACGACGTCGTCGTCGTTATCCGGCCGGCTAATTTCACGTACGACCGTTTTTCGACGACGACGGCGCGTTACCGTTAATCGGATCGGAAAGTTAGTAACACGAATCCCCGGCGACGAAGCCACACGACGAATCGGCCGTAACGCTCCGCCGAGCGTCCTCTTAGCACGCCTAACCCGATAACACAACCGCGGTAACCCAAGGACGGGCGACCATCAACGCCGTCGCGGTATATCGACATATTCCGCCAATCCCGTACGTACGTTCGTAATAGTGTCGCCGTACCCGGTACATAATATTGTTCGTCGCGTTCCGTTCGGATTGATCGCGTGGTCGAGTGCTCTCCGGGGGCAAAACAGATTGACGACGACGGCGACGGTGGTGGTGGTGGGGTAAATTCGATCGAAAAACGTCCGCCGGCGGTCGGCGGAAGAGAACGGCGGCGTCAGCGTAGTAGCCGCCACTCGGAGCCGACATCCCCTTCACCCAGTGGCGTACTAACGGGGGATGTTCTGGAAATAAACCGGCCTCCCCCCCCTCGAAAATTTTTAGGGATAATTTTTTACGAGGAGTACATTTTTAGTCGATAATGACGAAAAACTAAAATATTTTTTAAACTTCGATACACGTTATCATATAACGTGTTCGTTAAAAATGAATAATCTAGTTTGTAACGCGTCCTGTTCCGTCGGGGTCGTCCGATTTATTTATTTAAAAATTTAACCCCCCCCCTGCCCCGAAATTCAGGTCTTAGCACGCCACTGTCTCCAACCATCGGTCGTCGATCGTCGTCCGGTTCCGCGTTGTTTGTTTCGTCGTCCACGTATTTACCCGCGCGGAAGAATAATTCGGTACCAACCAAAGGCGTTCCGCCGTTAATCGAATATTATTCCGGTCCTCGTTGTCGGACCGGACACGAAATGGGTGGACACGCTAATAATGCCTCCGTCCCGCCTGTCACCCCACCACGGGGGCCACCATCCGCCGAACAATTTATCCGCGAAATCCCGCCACGGCCGCCGGTACACACTCGTGTCGGTCTTATTGCCGGCAAACGAACGACCATTTTCGCGAAAAAACGCTACGACCGTAACCGTCGTTTCGCTCGTTATCGATTACGTGGATAAATAGCCGGCGCGTGCGTTCTTATCGTCCGGGGGGGAAAACGTACGAGGGAAAAAGGCGACGGCGAAAGTATTTTGGAAAAAAAATATACCGACAGTTTCGAAAACACGCCGGTGGCGTATACACCCGTACGATTGTGTTCTATACACGCGTTGCCGTCGCCGGATCGGGTCGAGTGATGATACACGCGCAACACTGAAAATGGAAATACGAAAGTACTATTCGCGGATCGACGTGGCCATATATCCGGTAGCCGAACCGCCGATATATGGACGGCGGTCGTCACGGACGAAAATATGGAATTTGGCGTTCGCGTATAATTTGGTACGCGCGTTTTTCAAACGCGAGAGGACGATCGCCTAACGATCGACCGTCGCCGTCCGTACACGGGCGATAATTCCCGTCACGCTTGTATCGTACGCGCAATTAGAATACGCGGGTATCCGAATCGAAATCAGGTGACCGACCGGGCAGGGGGTGACGACGAACGTGGGAGTCGCTCGATAATACGTTTGTTTGTCGGGAAACACGAACGCGCGCTGCCGTAATTATTTTCGGCGACGATTATCCGAACGCCACAAATTAACCAGCCGTGTGGGGGGGGTGAGCAGGAATGAAAGAAGCGCGCGGACGAATTCGGGCCGGACACCGCGTAGTAAACGACCCCGACGGCGGCCAGCCAACACGGCGTACACGCGTAAACGACGGTCGTTTCGGTTTGCCGACGTATACCGGCGCGTGTATCCAAACATACGAGATGTAGCGTGTCACGCACGGCGGTGAGTCATCGTTTATACGCGCGTGTATAATACGAAACAGACACCTGACCCGAAATGTCAACGGCGGCGCCGGCGATTATTATCTCGCGGTTAACGATACGGAACCGGCGGCCGTCGCCCGCGACCCGGCGTTTTTGAACGGCGGCGACGATTCGACGGATAAACAAACACACCGACGCGCGCGACAACCATACGGAAATCCGTCGCCGTCCGAAGTCGGAGTAGCAAACGTCGGGCGTGTATAATCGAGATTTCCGTACGACGAGAGCGATATTCATTTTTGACGGACCGGCGGTTGTGGACACGGACGAGCGCGGATATCCGTCATACGCGTGGACCGACCGCCGTCGCGAACATTACGTCGTCAACTCCGATTTCGCGAAATCCGACGACAGTGTGTCGTCGTCGACACGCGCGGATCGGGCAAGGATTATTTTTTTAACCGTATCGAAAACTATATTATTACGGTGACCGGTAGATGGTCACTCAGCGTAACATTTACTTTTAAAACGCTCGGGGGACACCAGTCACCCGGCCGGACCAGCGTTTTGTAAGCGGGCGAACACGGACACGCGCGTCACGCACCGCAAAGGACCGTTGCAAACGTGTGCGGGTCGCGTTTTGAGAACATAATACGAAAACGCGTTTGTGTATGTCTACGACACGTTTAGACGACGGGCGTTATATGGAAAACGTTTTCGCGGTCAAGACGGCGTATCCGTCCGTCACGTATAGACACGCCACGTGTTTGTATCGACAAACACTCGCGGAAAAAACGATTGTCAGACGACACAGCGTGCGTATATATTTCCGATAAATTATAACGCGCCGTACGTATCTATCGGTCGCTCCGGTCGCGTTTCCAATTAATTTCGTATTTACGCCGCGCGTAGGATAACACATCTTTATTTTTTCCTCTCTAATCGACTTCGTCGGTCGTCGTCTACTCCCCGTACAGCTCGTTTTACTACTATTACTACTACTACTCGAATTCAAATTTAATACGCGCGAGTGTGTACCACCCGTTTATGAATAATAATGATACACACGACGCGCCTCTCGTTTCGTACACGGACGTGGCCGAACGGTTTTTTTTTTTTTTTTTTTTTTTTTCTTTTGGAGTCGCCG